>JAUJYS010003313.1:0-13283 GCA_033995665.1 Melogona broelemanni | reverse complement strand
CCTCCCCCCTCCCCCTTCCCCCTCGGTTGCCCTGACAAGTCCACATGGCAAGACTCGTGCTGTTGTGCAATGGAGAAATGGAAATTGTGGAATCAGCTGATGGGAAGGCTTCCGCCAGGCCAGCGATATGACGGCCGAATTTTTTTTTTTTTTTTTTTTTTAAATCACCGTAGCGCCTAATGCACTACAGAATTATTGCAAAATAATAATTAGAGATTGAGAGGGAGGACGGATGGTACCTGGACGCCATGGATACTGTGGCCCCATTGTGAGGAGTCACAAGATCGTCCACCAGGCGGCGCTGGGCGAGCTTTAGAAGACTACAAATATTGAAAACGTCTTTTTAATCAGATAATTCCTGATGATCAAGGAATCCGTCCAATAACTGAAAATTGATTTCAATGGTTTGCAAGGAAGCAGATTAAAATGTTCATTTCCGATATGATTATATCGGATTATACAAGGTCAAGATCTTTTCAGTGCGTTTTTTGAGTCAGACTTAATCTTGAAAATTAGTTGCATTTGATGTAATGCCGGTTTACTCCATTGACGTTTTGCTCTATGACGTTTTGCTCTAACGACGTTTCTAGCACGTTCACTACTGAGAATGCGCACAAAAAATTTCAAGCATCTGTCACGCCTTTCCTATCCAGTGTTTATCAATATTTCGATGAAGCGGTGGCGACACATAAAACTGGAAAATCGGCAAGACGTAAAACGGAATTGGGGAGGTAAATAGCGCGACGCAACCCGGGAACGACATCTAAAAATAGGACGCGAACACTATTTCGTCGACGATCGTCATCCCCCAACACGAGCGCGGCTGGCGAAAATTACCGAGGGGCAACTACGATTGCCCGGTAACGTCACGGTCGGCTCTATAGTGACGTCATCCCATGACGTCACAGTGTCACTGCTCGTCGAGCAGGCAGGCGTGTGTGTGACGGGCAAGGCCGCAAACGTGATGCGCTCTGAGGACATCTCGTCATGCCGATGAAATATTAAATGATGCGATCGAGCCATTGCGTCAGGAAGATAAAAATTTCGATCATAGCACACATTGTTGTATTGCATTCACGATTTCATAACGACTGCATAGATTTTTGCTTCCGAACAGATTAAAAAAAAATAAAAAAAATAAAAATTAAACACTTACTCCCAATTTAGGTTAATTTTGGTTAAGTTTACCTCATAGTACGATAAGCTCGTTTCACAATTCACCCCAAGTAAATATTCAAGCAATCGCATCAAATTATCAATTGTACCAAAAAGTCAGATACTTCGGAATCTTTTATTCAACAATATCATAATAACCTACCAATAGCAGCCTCCTTAGCTCAGTGGTAGAGCACTGGTCTCGTAAACCAGGGGTCGTGAGTTCAATTCTCATAGGAGGCAGACATTATGTGTGATGTGATAGTTTTCGAATTACAAATTTAGTAATATTTTTTCCTCTCTGCTGGAATCGATTATTGATTACTTTTTTGTGTATTACTGTTTTGAATCACAAAATAAATACTTAACAGAAATAATGCCAAAATTTTCAAACAAGTTTTAGTGCCTAAATTTGCATTTGTTTTATTTACTTGAATAAAACTCTTCAAACGATTTGGGAAAAACGTGTTCTGCACAGCGCTGATACGACTTACTACATGTAAACGCATTAGTTTACAATTGTGTTCTCAGGTGCAACTGCATGCAATTTTTGATAAAATTTTCCCCCTGCATACGTTCATTACGTTGGCGTCATCTTTAATGTAACATCCGCATGCATCAGTGTCCCAGATAGCAAGAAATTCCTTTGACCTATAGCAAACGGGAGAATGGAAAATCGATACACAGAGAGGGTAGGCCTCCGCTTGCTCGTCGAGCTGCCATTATGCGAACGTAGCCTGTGAGCTGCTCATCCCCGCTTCAAATCGAGGCAGGGCTTCTATTGCTTTGTAGCAGACAGCCAATGGCCGTCACCATCCTTGCAGTGGGTATTGTAATACGTTAGAGGAGGGCGCTACAGTAGCTTAGAGTGCAGTTGCCATTTTGAATTTTTCTCTTATGCGTTAGCATGGCCAACCCGAAAGGTCAAATGTCCTCCATCATTTGTGTTTATGGTTTCAGAGTCAAATTTGTATTTTAATATTGAACCCGAATTACAATTACAATATGTATGTAAAACCAGAAGGGAATATATAGACATAAACGATTGCAGACATGTCCCTCAACTATAGAAAATATGAAAGTATATATCAAATACATGTATACATACGAATACATACACACAAGCAGCTCCGGCGGGGCCTGTGACTATTACCTGATTTTAGAATAGATGACTATCAATTAGAATATTTTTTTGTTGGGAGCTCAATTTCTCTTTCGTAACCAGTTGAACCAACCTGTTTCGTAACTCAATTAGTATTACATTCTATTTTTTTTTTTCTTTTACGATAAACTCAAGTGCGTTCAAAAGCCTTTAAAATATTCCACAAACGCAACTCCAAAACGAAATAATAATAATTATTATAATCTCATTCTATTTTTTTTTTCTTATACCTGTACTACTAATCAATTTAAAGGCTTTTAAAATATTCCACAAACGCAACGCCCAATCGTAAAATTAATAATTTATAATCATTCCAAATATATACAGACTGTTGAAAAATTAAAGCTAATTCAAACTGGTATTTAGTTTAATATTGTTTAAAATGGAAAAATCAATTAATTTTTTTAGGAATGTCAATGTACAGTATTCAACCCACAAACCGTCGTAATTAAGAAATATCAAAACAAGCTTTTAATACAGTACTTTGTTGATCATACGAGGAGGAATTATGACACAAAATTATGAATTTTGCTACTGGTTGTTATTAACGTTAAAACGCATAAACGTTATAATGTCTGCGAAATATTATGTCCGGTTAGCGTGATTTTTAGAAATGCGCTTTCTAATAAAAAAATAGAATAACTATCGCATAAATAAACATAAGAATGTTTGCTATTTAACAGCGATTATTGCTAATATGAAGTCACTTTTGCTATAAGATGATGACATCCAATAAGTACCCGACTGAAACTAATGGCAACACTTTGGCATATCACTAGCCCAATTTCATAATCAATATCAACATCAATAGCCAAAACTAGCAAATTTCATCAATCATCCGATAAACTCAAGACACACTTTATCGATTCACAGATGTCCGATTTCCTGAGATCACATCTATTCTTATTGTTTGAAATTTATCAGTTCAGCATTCGAAATGTTTTGATGGACAACGTAACGACTTTAGTAGCTAAGATCTCAGTTGCCTGTAGCTGCTGCGGTCGCATATTGTGATCACAATAATTCACACACTTCGCAGACACTTTCCAGATCAAGGAGAGTAAATTCTAATCACACTTGCGCGAGTTGACACCCCGAATCACATAGTTCATAGTAATGCAGATGCTCTGTAGAAAAATGATATAAATCCCAATCGAAATCGAACAGAGTGAAGTGCAACGAAGTAACAACATACGTCCGTATGATAAGCAACTGTGATATGCTGCCTCTCAGTGTACGTTGTTCGATGGACACTGAACAGCACGCTAGTACTGTAGAGCAAGTACATGTGATTTTGAAACAGAAATAGTTTGCGAAAGAATAACTGTACACCTCTACGCACGAAAGGTGGGCAGCCTGCAAAAGTATGACGCTTTGAATATTTAATATTTGATTATTGCGGGCATTGCATTTTGAAGTAGAAATTTCCGGTTAGCGTGATATCTTTTCATGGTTGGAACTATCAAGGTTTAAAACATAGATATATTTAAAGCAATATAAAATGTTATATGTTTATGCAAAAACAGTTTAACGATTCAAAATCCAAACGTAGCTAATGATTGACTCTTTTGATAGATATGTGGTATTTTATTTTATTTTACAATATTGTTTCCTTTTATTGAGTTTACTTTTTTTTTTAAATTGGACTAATCTTTCTGGCGAATTCGTGTTAGATGTCACATAACCTCGCTCATAGGTTAGTTGCCTACGTGCCTTCGCAAGCTTCATAAATTTTACCAATGTTCGCCAACGTTGCAAAATACCGAGAAAATGTGCTGAGTCGTGCAGCAGTTGGTTGTGGGGGGACGGGCTCTGTTTTTATTACACGGCGTCCTTGGTTGACCTTAATGTAAACAAAGGCGAAAGAGAAGGACTCGCCCTTTCCTTCCACCTTTTCCTCACCAGCCACCACCGTTCAGTGAAAAGCCACCCCCTTTACAACACAAATGAAGTTTTTACAGGTGGCTGTGCCAAAGGAAAATAGGGACAAACGATAAATTATTTAAACAAATTATATGAAACAATCGCATCCAAATGTTTATTGGCAAAGTTGTAATTTTTATTTCTAAAATTGGTTGTGTTTTAACAAGATTAAACAAATTGTGTTATTATTAATATTTTAAAAAATGTTAAAGATGATTACTAACGTTGCACTTGCAAAGCCCTCCAAACGAGATACCTGGTAATAAAGACTTAGGCTAGGCTAGCATAGGTATTGAATAATTCAATACCTATGCTATCTATACCTATTGATCTTTAATGATTGTCAATATGATTTGTGTTAGACCATGTTTCCTTCAAATGATTTTGATCAGAGATGGCCTCTTCACAAGAAAATATGGATATATCCTTGTACGGATGTTTCCCTGCCGTAATATCTAGATAAATATTCTAAATATGACACTTTTCTCCACAATGATTTTCTGACCATATCTTTATACTAATTCAATAAAAGTGTGAACCATGTCCACCAATAATATGGTTCATACTTTGCATTGCTATTTCCAGGTGCCCAAGTCATTCATTAATAGTGCGCTTAATGTAGCAGAGATACTCTGATTTCCCTCTCAGCATGTCGTCGCTGGTATAATTTGAAGTGTCACTTTTGAAATTTACATTATTTCTCCTTTTCATATTTTCCCAAAATTTTATGCATATCCTAATTAGAGGCGGTTCAGCTCAGTCCAAATCGTCCAAAAGAAAACGAATTATTTTTACTCCACTTCACGCGCTCGCGAATAATTAAGTTGCTGACGCGCCTGTGTCACGCTTGAATGCGAGAGCGAGCAACAATGAACTAATCCGAGAATGCTCGGCCAACTTTCGTTTTGTCAGCGATCCAAAAAAAAAGTACAACGGAATAAAAGAACGGTTATTCCCCATTGACGTTCAAGTTTGAAATTGGACCCGAGAGATTTGAGTTTCCCATCCATTTGTCATCCTTTATGGATTAAGATAAGTCTTCCTTGTTATCGCTTTTAACTTGACCCAAAGGAATAGGTCAATTCCCAAGATGGGATCAATGAAAAAACCACTCTCGGAATGACATCTCTAAACATCTGGTGTTACAGCATCAAAATTACTTAGCTTAGGGGTGGATCCTGCAGCCTGGTTATATCAGCTGTCATTCCACTACCCTTCCCTTCCCTACCCATCACATATATCCATAGAGACACGAGGGTGCAGTAATCCTGTAGTGATTATCACTACGGTGATTTAAAAAAAAAAATATGTGTTGCTCAAATTGGGCCAAAAATAATCTTGTTATTATCATAGCGCATTTTTATTAGTAACTCTGGATCCACCAATGCCAGTTACCTCATTTTATGATAATTTCATCTATTTTATGTTATTTATATTGTCCTCTTTTCGATGGATCTACAGCACCAAATGGTCATTCTTATTTTACCGCGATTGATTCGTGTGTTCTTTTTTCTGCGTTGAACCTGGTTTACCTATATAATATGGGCTCGCGATTATGGACTAGTCCAACGATCTATTTAAAATGGCGGTAACGATTTATTGCATTCTGCTAGGAGTTGTTATTTTACGTTTCCTATATGCCTTCAAGACTCGACTTTTGAACTGGCAATAATTCGTTCGAACACAATCTGACAAGACTGGAATGCTATTTTTTGCTTGCAGCATTTTTTTTGAGGTTGAGATGGTTGAGATGGGGTTGGGAGGCACTTGTAAATAAATTGCATAGCATAGTATTTGCAATGTAAATAATGTTAGACCTTCCTTATATTACCCTAACTGTGAATCAGAAGGTTTGCCGATAAATTTTAAACGCTGTGAAAGGACGAGAATTAAAATGTATATATATATACGAAGGTGCCGTAATCCTGCAGTGATTGGCACTACAGTACTAGTGATTTAAAAAAATAAAATTAAAATGTGTTGCTCAAATTGTATTTTGAAATCAAATGAAATCAAAATACATTTTCATTTGATTTCATTTCATCAGCATTTTGATTTGATTTGATTTCAAAATACAATTTGAGCAACACATTTATAATATATTACATTATATCAGATTATACATGTATTTTGAGTCAGCAATTCCCATCGTCATAAACTTTAATTATATTTCTGTAATTTTCTATTTGCGTAGAGGAATTGGAATTATATTAGAATAAGCAAAATAAAATTCCTGAAAATATTGTATTCATTAATTAATTATGAAAAATAATGTTACATTTTTGTTGATTAATTTGTTAGGGTACTTTTTTATTTGAAATTCGATAGCACTGATGTAAACGGATATTTTTTTCTTTTTTTTTCTTTATTATTTATTTGGTTTTTTGAGCTATTCGAATTTTTTAAATCAAGTATATTGGGGAATCGAGTTAACCGCGACGTGAAATATTCTAATAAAAAAATGCAATCTGTTTATGCCTTTCTCTGTTCGTGTTAAAATGGTGGCCTTTGCCTTTGAATAATGATTACAACCAAGTGACCCGTCCTCTTGAACCCAACAAAAAGGTTAACTGGGTCAACGACTAACATACTGAAGAACATGTATGAGCAAACATAATCCGGTAAAAAATGATATCATTTACCAAATAATACTTTAAAAGTAATTTCCTATTTCCAAATTAAAATATAGCGATGTACTAAATTATACAGTAATGGAAAAGAGAATATTTTTTAAACAAATGGGCAACCTTTTTTTATTTGCAAAAACTCTTTTAATAAACAAGTATTTCGTTACAATAATGTAAGTAATGTATGTAATGTAAGTATTTTTTTTTTCTTCAAATATTTATGAAAACTAAGTATACAAATAAAAATTAGTATTCATTATTGGTGGTTTCTTCCCTGTCGGGAGTCGTAAGAGCCGTGGACAATAATTAACATTTTTAAAAATGAGACGCCAACATATTCAATTTCAAAAGTCCCCTTTCTCCAACCCCAGAAACCAGCCATGCATGGTTGTGTGTGCTCACCCTCGCACAACAGTCTAGTAGCCAACTGGCAATTCATTTCACCCGTTCGGTAAGTCCAAGTCCACACCTATAAAGGAGGGTGGATATTTTATTCCGCCATTCAGCTGTTGTTGCCGCCAGACCCTAGTTTCCATTAGAAATACGGAAGCTCTTTGAATTGGGGTGCGTTTGACATTTCCGCTTTATCTCCAGTGTAGCCCATAAGAAGCGATTGAGGCGAATCTAATACGCTTAACGCATGCCACATCTAAAACATTCGAAACACGTCTAATGAAAAGGGAGATTAATTTCCTTCCGGCAAAAAAACTCAACATGGTAGCAGCAGCAGCAGCATTGGGAGCGTTTGCTATTTCACTGCATAGCAGCTAGCTTTCATTCGAGACCGTGGCCGCGAAACTCAAGTGAGCAACGCCCCACAGATACAAGAAGTTTGGAATTCCTGATGCAAATCGCCATTTCTCCCTACAAAAAATTGAGACTTCCACGCGGAAATTTAACAGGAGGCTTTCTGCTCTCAAATAGTTTCGCATGTCTTACTTCACATGACCACCCAGGTATATAACATTTTGGAATATCGCGTTATATACACACGACCACCGTTCCACGCCAACATACAGCATTCACACGCACAAACAACAACAAAAAAAACATCACCACCTCAGAATTAATGGTTGGGTGCTAGTGCAAAGGCTTGCAGAAACAGACTCACAAACGAGGCTAGATAACTTCCTCTTACCTTTAGGTTGTTCGTATACGTGTGTACGTCTACGTGTACGCGTACGTGCGTCCGGTGGCGGAGGATAGAGGGAGACGTCACGGGTTTCTCCTCTCTCGCTCTCTCTCTCTCTCCCTCTCTCTTTCGATCCCCGCCCTCTCTCCCTTTTTCCTGGTTTGCGAGGAGAGAAGCCGACGGCTTTTTCGAACGCGAATCAATGGCCTGCGCGGCGCCCGTGGATGCGGACCGCCGAGCACACGAGAGGGCCCGCACGAATGAGGACAACGGACGCCGCCGGGTTTGTTGTGGTGGTGTGGCGGCGTCGACGACGATGCGCATGTTCTCTTGCTCCCTCTCTCGCTCTAGAGCTCCACAGCGTCAAAACCGGTAACAGCAATGTCGATCGGCGCGGCCATCTTGATTTCGATTCCGCTCCGCATTCCTTGCGCGCGCGTTTTGGCCATTAGCTCTTCTTGCTCTCTCTCTCGATGTTGATGATGGCATCGTCGTCGTCTCTCATGCCGGGGTGCAAATCGCAGTGAATATACGCTTCCATCTCTCATTTTTGATTGTTGTTGATATTTGCGAATGCCTGTCGGGATGGTAGTGATGGTCACGGAACGATATTTTGATCTGGACGACGTATTTGCATGGCTGCCAAATTTTCTCTGTTCCACTTTGCCTCGTCTCGTTCTCGGGCCGGGGCGTTGGCTTTCTGATGCGGAACCGCCGGCGGTGGTTTTTCGCCCCGTTCTCTCCACCGCCTTCTCTCTATCTCTCTCGAATATATATTCAGGACGCCATGCGCATGTTGATGATGTTGTTTTCTCCAGCAGGGTTTTTTATGCCGCCATCGCGGCGCCATCAGCAGCTGCATCTATCCGAACGGTTCGCATCTAGGAGGACATTTCTGGTAGCGTGTCCTCCAGTTGGAGTGTTGATGCGCCGTCACCACCACCACCCTTTCTCATTCGAACCTTCATCCAAAAATGTTGGAAGGCCCGAACGTCTTCCCCAGTTTGTCGAGCGCCATCAAGAGTCACCATCTTGGTGAATGAATGAAATGCCAAGCCTCAATGAAGACTGGCGAGGGATGACCGTGCGACCTACGGTTTTGATGGTTTGCTCATCGAATTGTCGCTCCTCAAAATATTCCGCCTTGTTTGGAATGACGTGATCAGCAATCTCTAATATGTAACCGCAGTCTGCGTAGGCGTAGGTTTTTCTATCAGGGGAAGGCGGACTGTTAAATACGCAGCAGGTACAGTTAGTTCCGCAGTAGCAAAAATCCATGAATGGAAACAGGGCCCGGAAGAGACTGACCCCGCTGGGACCGGCGCCAGAAAATCACTTGGGAGAAATATTGGTTTAACGGTTTTTCGGGTTGGAAATAAATGGACGTGTATGTTTACGTAATCCGTTTGGATCGCTGCGTCGTCATCAGGTTGGTTTGGTTTCTGTGGACCGAATGCCAAATCCAACCACCGACCGGGGTTCCTCAGCTATGGAGGAGGAGAGAACGCACACAGACCAGAACTCGGTATAGAATGGGCGAAAAGCGCGCGCGATACAATTTCGAATCTACGGGGCTCGCCTTTTGTCTTGATATATAGTCGTATTTTTTCCAGCCACAAGTCATAATTTCTCCCATTTTAGAGCCCCACGTGACTATCGCTTACCAATCGGGACGCCCGCCCAGGCTCATAAAACTCGCGGCAGTGTGAAAATTAACCTGCCCCCTTTTTTTTCTCGTTCGGGAAGACCGGGACCAAACAAATGCTTACAAAAGCTGGACTTTTAGTTTGACATTTTTACGATCCTGCTACGGACCAACCCCGTTCTCGATGGCGTATCACGTTGCGGAGCGCGCGCGCGCGTTTTGCGGCGGCGGCGGCGGAGGGGCTCTCCTCCGTCTGCGCGCTCGTTTCGCTCGCGTTTCTCTCGTGTCAGGAGGGGAAAATTGGGGAAACTCTCGGGCGGCATTTAGGAGCCCCATGCACGGCATGCGAGAGCTACGTGCCGGGCCCGTGATAGCCGCCTACGCCGTGGCGCTGCCGGTAAAACGGCTCGCTTGCAAGCATGCGCCTATGGTGACGGTGGTGGTGGCGTCGGCGGGAGAGAGAGTTTTGCGCGCGCGGGACGCGAGTTGGGAGGACGGGTGCGGTGGGCGGCGGGCCGTTATCCTCTCCCCTCTCTTAGTAACACCCCGCCCCTTTCCCGAATTTATGGGCTTCCTATAGCAACCGTGGCCATAACGGGCATCCCTCTCGCTTGCATGCTCTCTCTCTGGCGCGCTCTCGTTCGCTCGCTTTGCGATCCGAGCGCCTTTTCTCTACTTGGTGCACCACCTCCATATCAGATGCCGGCGCTGGGTTATATGGGGTTCGAACCGGATTTTAAGTGGGCTGAAACGAAGATTTTGAATCCTTAAATCTTGTTCAGTAAAGATAAAAAATGCTTAGGAAAGAAAATCGAGTATTTTGCTTCCTTAAAATTATTCTGCGATTTATTACAATATCGATACGAAAGCAAACAAATTCCTAGAATTTTTGCTAAATAAGACTCATTTTTAGAAAAAAAAAGTTGTTATTGGAAGTAATGAGCCTGAAACGAACATTTCTACTGTTGAAAACTGGTACTGAAAATTTCAAAAAACATGATTTCTGCTTTTATTTTTTTTCCACCTTAGCAAAATTTCCATTGACAATTTTTTATTGAAACAGAAACAATATATTTACGTACTACCAAAATTGATTTGATATGTTCAATTGTAAATCGATCGGTACAAGTTGCTTAATGATGACAGTACATAACTGAATAGTCGAATGTAATTTAAGCAGCATTGCCATGCAGCAAAAAAAAATAATAATAAAGCTTTCTTGTTTACTGGGTATAAATATTTCATATTTTTTTTTGCGCAGAAAGCTCAAATGTTGATTTTTTTTCAATACATACAAAAAATGCATCAAATAGAAATCGTCCAATGAATGAGTAATTTATTTGTAAGTATGAAATTCGCTTCCTAAATTTTAAATTTGGAATTTAAAAATTCCTAGACGCCTTGTTTGTTATAAACAATTGTTTTACTTGAATGACTAAGTGAATAATAACTTGATATACTTAAATATTTATACAGATGAATTCAAATCGAAATGCAATTGACGCAAGCGATAAATTCATTAAAAAGCAGCCAAGACCGTTATCCAGCCGTTATCCAGGATAGGCAAGTAAACTAATAAATTGGAACCAAAAAATCCGGTCACAATTGCAGCCAAACTGAAAAGGAACGAGGGGTTGAACGGTGGTTGGGCGTGGAGGTGAGGAGATGGAGTGAGGGGGGGGTGAGGAGGGACTCGATCGGTGGCAGTGAAATAGAGATCGAGCGAGAGAAAAGAATAGCCGAATAACTGCGAAAACAAACTCTTCTCTATAATGTCTCATCCCCGTCGCTCTTTTTGCCGTCAAACGCCAATTGTTGCCATCTTTGGTCGTTTCCTTCTCCTGTTCGGCAGGCGGAGCGGCGGCGGCGGCTAGCTCATCGACACTGAGTCGACCGCATCCTTTTCATTTCCGGCGTCTTTCCGCCATTTCTGGATCTGATTACGCAACCGGGCGTGTGAACGCTATTGTAATTTTTCCGTATTTTTTGTTGGGGAGAGAGACGTGGAGCCCGACATCATCGCATTCCCCCGCGTCACCATGCTGCTTTCTGCGCTGCTCCCACTCTGGCCACTCATTCCAAGTAGGAGTTTCATTTGAGATTTCTGCTACGTCGGTCGTTCTTCGCGTCTCGGTCTACATAGGGAGATGGAAATGTCTCATGGGTTTTTTTTTTCTTCCCACTGACTAATTTGCATTTTTAGAGAGGAGTACTGGAGTGCAGCACTGCAAATTGTGACGTCCTATTTTAAAATGTAATTGACGTTACCACAATTTTTGGATTACTTTTCACTCAACTCAACACCTTTTTGCACATTTTTTTTATTTTTATTATACTCAACGCTTATTTCTACATGTTTTTTGGTCTTAAATGTATCCTCATTTCTAAGACGCCTTCCAGGAATAAATTATTGAATTTTAGGCCACTTTAAATCGATACTCTCTTGCAAGAATCACAAAAAAACGAAATTACGAACCTATATACAGTATATTATTATTATTTTTAAACTGTGGTGGTATATACGTACGTAAATACACGCCTAGACAGGATGAATAATTAATTGAGAAAAATTGATTTAAACGTAACTAAAATCAGCGATATAAATTATAATCAGACTTTATATCACTGATTTTATTTATGTTTGTTCAGTTTTTCTAAATTATTATTTTTTAGTTTTCAAAATTGCACTGAAATTTTACGTATAGGTTATTTCGGTATCTGTAAGCCATATTTTGCTAAATGAATTTAACCAGCTATTCTTTTGGAATCATAACTGCTTTGAATTAATTGTGAGAAAATACTGGATAATTATAATTTTACCACGCGACAAATATTTAAGTGCACTAATAGTAAAGAGAATCGGAAAAGTGGGGAAAGGGTAGAGAGGACTGTGGGGACCTGAAGCGTCTAGGCGATAATGCCATTTCAGCTTTCAGCATGAAAATACAATGCGCAACTAGCACGCTCCCTTCTCGAAAGTGTCTCTGAGCAATCATGGCACTGAGAATAAACGAGAAAAATATATCGTACTACAGATAATAGAAAATGCGCGCCTGCAGCACTTTAATACGGAACAATAATGATGGCGCATGCCCTGGGAAAGGAGGGGAGGGGGTTGCTTTGTTATATGGCAGATAATGGAAAACAATCGGATGACGATATGTGCATACGATGGTATATACTGTATTCGATATAGAATCTTGCGTTAGTCGTCAAGCTCAATTATCTAGGCTTTCTGATAAGTGAGTGACTAACCTAATGATTGGTTGGCAATAGCGTATGAAGTCATACTCGAAAAATAAAACATTTTTTTCGACTAATTTTTTGATAATTTTATGTAAATTTTGAAAGGTTTTATGCTCAAATTTTACTAAAAGAAGTAGATACATCATGCGGGCTGCAATCCATTTTCTAAAGTTACAGGTACAATAATTAGCGACTGACTTCCGTAAAATAAAATGAAAATTGATCAATAAAATTATCTGCATACAACTGTATTATTTACAACTCTTAAAAAATACCGTTATGTATTAGACGAAAGGTAGCGTGCTCGCTCCCCAAACAGCGGATCTGGGTTCGATTCCCAGCGCAGCCGATCGTTGATTGGCTTGTGGTACTGTGCGGAGGAAGGCAATGGCA
>JAUJYS010003312.1:0-13284 GCA_033995665.1 Melogona broelemanni | reverse complement strand
CCTGACTACCGTGGGCTTGGGCGGTTTCGGAACTCTTCCGGCACTTCAGAAGCTGGACATCCAATATAGTGACCTGACCTTTTTACAGGATGGCGTGTTCGACGGATTGCCCGACGCATTTGAGTTCAATGTGGGAGGTACAGTCTATTCCTAGGAACTGGTTCCTTTTTTGAGGAACTTAGGGTTGGCTAGCATTCTTTTATTTCTGTAGGAACTGAAATTTTTATTATTATCGGGAATCTAATACTGTGTCCGCAAATCGGAAAAAATATTTTTAAGTGAAGGAACGGAAAAGTTCCTGTTTCATTTTGAAAAGGAACACTAGGAACGCCAGGTCCCTTTAATTTAGGTAGGAACTGGAAAGGGAACTGCTTCCTTTTTTATCGTAGCGTTAACGGGAACTGGAACCGGTTCGTTTTCAAAAAGAATAAGACCCAACACTACTTAGTGGTTAGCGTATTCGCTTGCTATGCTCGCATCGGGGGTTTAATTCTTGACAAGAGACCTTTAGCATATTCTGTCTAATCCGATTGCCATTTACTGAACGTTGAAGATCTCTTGTCAGGTCGCCCCTTTGGTTGTTTTTAACGACTTCAGGTTGCAATTATTCGATGATGGCGGTATCTCCATTTCAATATTTTGCAATTATTCGTAAAGATGTACTCGAATGTTCGAAAATTATCGCTCTTCAGAAGTGATACCCAGTAAGCATTCATGAAAATATTAATACTAAATTCTCGCCTTATTGATTATCACGTATTGCAGGTATTAACTTCAACTGTACTTGCGAACTGCAATGGCTGAAGGACTGGCTGAACAAAACCGATCAACTGGGACAGGCATTCTGCAGATATCCTCGCAGCGGTTACTTCGCGGACATAAATTTTTGCGGTCCACCAACCTATAATATAGCCTGATTCACAACACTGATTCAATTTATTAAATTACTATTGAAAGTATTTATTTAGTCATCATTTGCTAATTAGCACACATAAAATGTACTTGTACACATGTAAAACATTATATTCCAACAATGAAATATGTTTTACTAAAAAAATGATCGGTTATGTTTCTTCCTACGAAAGTTTTTATGGCTCAAATAACCTTTAGGTGGCGACTATGTAATTTTTCCAAGTTTAGGCTACATACTTTAGTAGTGATCTTTAACGGGTACCTGATATGATCCAGAAACATGTCCCACAGCTTCATTTTCATCCCGTAGGAAGACACGTGTAGAATATTTGTCTCATCCGCAAAATTCCTGGGGTTTCGATTATTTAGGGAATTTTTCAATTTGACAATTTATTACTATTAGGAAACAAATTCAACTGCACTTGTGAATTGAAGTGGCTCAAAAATTGGTCGAACGAAGCTGAAAAACTGCTATCAAGCTCTGCATATTGCGCCTTTCCGAAAGAAAGCCGCTTTGGTCAGATCGACTTTTGCCCAAACACAATTTCGACCACAGAATTTTATACAAATGAGACAATCTAAATGTACCGAAACGTCAAGGGGCATTAGCTCCAACGATTCCAGAATTATGACGGAGGATAACCTTGAATAAATGCAATGATTTGCATAATTGTGCCCAGTGTCCATAACAAATCTCCTATTGTCAATGTTAACTACATGTATAAGTGGCGATACTATCTCAAAGTTCTGTGGTATGTGGTATGTGTATGTACGTTTATGTAGTGCAATAAATTTTTATAGTTCAGTAATGTGTTCTTATCTATTTTTTGATTTCTAAAATTTGCTCTCCACAATTTATCATCAAATGAACTTCATTGATTAAAGAGCACATACTCAATAATCGGTTGATATAAATATATATATATTTTTTTTTACTGATGATTATCGGAATTAAAGTGCGATATTTTTTCATACCTTCTGGATATATATTTCTTTTCCTAAAAAAAAACAGTCAAAATAATATTTGAAAGGCTTCCAAAAATAATATTCTGTGCCACAAGCCATGACAAAACTATTGAGCCTGCTTGTGACTGTGGCGTTTGTTAGTCACACTGGCGCACAGATTTGCTACGAAGCCGACACTGGCTATCTGGAGTGCGAAAACATCAACGCGTCCTCGGTGGGCCTGCTGCAGCATTCTTTGCGGGATATGGCCGCTACCTACAACCAATTTGTGGTGGACTTATACGCCAGCGACCTCACCGGATTTCCCGTCGACATTTTCGTCGATTACAATATCGTCACCCTGTTCCTATCACAGTGCTGGTCGAGCGATGTCTTTCCACATGATCTACTGGCCGGTATCAGCTACAGCCTCACCTGGCTGTCGCTGTATAACGACACGGTGGGATCATTGACGGCCGCTGATATGGACTTGCCACTAAAGGGTGAGGCCCATTATGCAGATTCATATCTTGTTCATATATTGTTGATTCATGTTTTTTCACTTCATGTCAATGACATGAAGTGAAAAAAACATATTAACCCTTTATGTGTCACAAACGTTTAAGCTTCCTGCAGGTACATCGTCACATGCGATATTGCTGCGTTATTTTACCTTTAAAATTCCCAAAGGAATATATTTGTTAGTTTTGACTATTGTAGAAGCACATGGGTGGGGAATTGCCTTGTGGTAGAGGTTGACCTAAAATTTGAAGGAGAGGCGCAAATGAGTTTTCTGCTTTAAGCTAATTTTTTTTAAAATCGCAATTGATAGTGTCTGTGTGCATTACTGCATGGGGTGCTCACATGAAGTGTGCTTTGACAAATAACATTTGTCTAATTCAGGCTCAGTTACGGACATTAGGATTCAGATGTGCGATGTTCAATCCATCGAGCCAATGTCGTTCAGTGGTTACGTCAGCGCCACCGATCTATTGCTCAATCTCAACTCGGTGAACCACCTGAGCGCCGACACCTTCACAGGCATGACGTCACTTCAGTTCTTGGAAATTGATGGCAGTAACGTGACAACTGTGGACGTGGGAGGCTTCGGACAGCTTCCGGCGTTGACCAGCTTGAGCCTCCAGTACAACAATTTCACGTTCCTGCAGGAAGGCGTTTTCAATGGACTGCCCAGCAATTTTTCCCTGTCGCTGACAGGTTGGAATATTTTTAGACTATTACGGTTATTGGTGCCTTTTCTGAAACTTATCCTAACTTTTCTTTTCTGAAACTTATCTCAAATGCCTATCGTCCATAGAAACACGTGTCATTTCGGGACGTCAAACAAAAAAAAATTGGGGAACCACTTTCACGTCCCTCCTTAAGCCGGGCACATTTACTAGTTATTTTTTTATACCTTCATAATATTGCATTGTCATTTTATTTTTTGTCTTAATTATTTGTATTATCGTGTATATTTTTAATCTGGTATTGTTCCCAACCCCAAACACAAACACGAAGAAATTGTTTCAACGAATAAGGACTCGTCTTTAATCTATAAGATCTTATTGCGATTTTAGATTTATTTAAATTTAGATGTGGTAATTACTGCATCGTAGCATTATGGCAATATTTGGATATATGCTGGAATTGATTTCGTCAACAAACAAAAAAGTTAGATCATTTGAAAAATGAACGAAGTGGTTTTATAAACAAAGTACCACCTCGTGCTTTAATTACCTATTTACAAGATTTTTTTTTTTCATTTTGCTAAAATGTGTCATTCTTTTATTTTAATTATAAAGGCAACAACTTTAATTGCACCTGTGAACTGCAATGGCTCAAAGACTGGATCAACAGAACGATGCAAATTCAATCTTGCCAAGCGTATTGCGCCTATCCAACGCCTGGCTATTTCCCGGATATCGATTTTTGCGGTTAAAATGAGCATTTAAATTTGAGTTGTTGTAAATAAATATATTTTTTTATTAAATCTGACCAAAATTGAATGGTGAACGAAAATTGAATTTGCGAATTTGGCTTGTTCAACAAAAATATACGATGTATTAATAGAGAAACGATAGAAATGGAATGAAAAGTTAAATGGCGCGATTTAATTATATTGATCGGTATTGCTACGAGTTAAAGTAACACTGAGTTCTTAGGGTGCTACATAACTCTGAATGACGTTTTCTTCACTGTAATAACATTATAATGAACCCGTGGTAAATAAACAGCTGCTATCTCATCTAATCGCATCTTGCCTGGAGTGTGCCTTCCACTAATAAATCTATTTTAGAATACTTCAAATGCCAATGTCTTTTTTTTATGTGTTGACGAGCTGATTTCCATCGGAATGATAATTGCCATTTGTACGCTTTTTATACTTGTAAGTAGTATAGCAACAAGTTGGGCTAAAGCCAAAGTTATTGTCATGAGGCGCGGTGCCATTGAAGTCCTCGCCCTGCTATTGGCCGCCATATTGGCGCCATTGGCTTCGGGACAGACGTGCTCTGGGCCAGTGGACGCTGACCTTTACTGCGACCATCTGACATCCGATTCAGTGATCCTCCTGGAGGACGCACTCAAGAAGACTTCCCCTTTGTATGATCCGTTCGTGCTGCGAATCGTCCAGAGCGACCTGACCGGATTCCCGAAAGATATTTTAGCCGGCTACTCTATCGAGACGTTCTACGTGACGGACAGCGTCAACGTCATGCCCAACGCCATCTTGAACGGGCTTGATGCTGAATTGGTCAATCTGTCGCTGTACAACGATTCGATCGCCAGTATTACTGCCGCGAACATGGACTTGCCCATTAAGGGTGAGTGTGGTAGGCTTTCATCATTTGGCTCAGTGGTGATAATTGGATCATGGGGATTGGTTTTGTTGTAATGTAATTTAGTGCTGACATTTTAATTCAAAACTCCACAAATCGAGCCAACTTATTTACTGTATTAAAATTCTTATTAATATTATTTTGGTTTAGATTTATTAAAAAACCAACAACCCTAATACAAAAAGAAAAATTCTAATGACTAATTAAAAAATAGATATTTAATTAATCAATTTCTGACTAATTAAAAAAAATATATTTAATTAATTAATTTCTGTGCATTAATAATAATTCCGCGTGACATTTTAAAAAAATATAAAACGCTGATCTCATTAGTCAAATTATGCATTCGCGCATACTATCGCTTGATCCAATGCCACGTACAAATTAGTGAGACGGAACTAAGTTACTTTAGGAAAATAACGAAGACTGGTTCGGTTCTTTACATTTTACGTAATAGTAACTGGAACTATTCAATACTTTCTTTTCAACCCATTCAAGCGTTCGTCCGCAATTCATTCAAGTAACCCTTAAATTATTAAAACACAATTCATTTAAAAAAAAAATTCTATAGCTTAGGCATTTGCTCTTATAATAATTATTAGACTTTCGATAGATGTCTAGTGTTCCCTGCATTAACGACAACTAAAAATGATTGCGATTAAGTAATAGACGAAAAATTTTCAATTCCAGAATCTGTATTGTACCTATCAATCAGCAACAGCCAAGTCACCTCGATAGAACCCAACGCCTTCCAGGGCTACGAAAAAGCGATAGCCCTGTCGGTGGATCGTAACAATATTCAGCACATCTACCCCGACACCTTCGCCGGTCTGACTGCGCTCAGCGAACTGGACCTGGGCTCCAGTAATGTGGCTATCGTGGACGTCGGCGGATTCGGTCAACTTCCGGCACTGACCAGACTCAACTTGCAGTTCAGCTTGTTTGATTTCTTACAGGAAGGCGTTTTCGATGGACTGCCAAGTTCATTTGCCCTCTCCTTGATTGGTTAGTTGTCTTTTTATATTTGGAACAAAATGTAAATGTGTGCCAGACTTTGAGTAACTGGATTTCCCATTTAAAAAAAAAAAGTACACCTTCCATTTATCCTGGGCGAAGCCTGGCCATTTTTATACTATTATAATAAAACATATTTCCGTGTGCTCAGCCATTGTTTTAGTCAATTCCTTGGCAGAGACCAGGGAATAGCGAGGGAGTTTAAGCAATGTTATGTTATTTTCGCTATTACCCGTTCATGTCGTTTTATGTTTGCTAAAATATTTTTTGATATTGTTTTAAATACCTTGATTACTTAATTACCCGACATTTTTCCTGTGTTTACTTTCCTGACGTTTCAAAAGTTAACAAATTTTGAATGCAACCACTTCAAACGTTTAACTTTCTCTTTATTTATGTTTTTATAGGCGTCAACTTTAATTGCACCTGCGAACTTCAGTGGCTCAAAGATTGGTTAACCCAAACTGGACAGATGTCACAAAGCTCTGCTTACTGCGCCTATCCTATACCGGGATACTTTCCGACAATAGATTTTTGTAACGACACGTTGTACAATTTTGAAGATTATTTTTTATAATAAAACATTCTGTGTTCAAACACTTTCTATTTCTGGAACCAAATTTAATCATGACTGGTGATCCCACTTCCCATAACATTTCACCCGGGACTTGCATTTTCAAAAGGTTAATCAAACTACGTTTGTATGAACATTTTATTCAATTCGATTTTAAATGCAATTGCTCGTGACTAGATTCCAGTTAGTTTGACGTCAACACATATTTCAATCGCGTATACAAACTCTCCAGTTATCACTTGTTGCTTTGTACAATGCATTTGTGGCAGAATACGGAGTAAAATAAATTCACGGATGATGTTAAGGCCGATCGTTGTGATCATTCGTGGTAGGTAAATGTACAATTTCAGTTTATATGTAGTTCAGAGGTGCTAAAGTCACACAATTTATTGTTATCTAATCCAATTAAAATGATTTGTAATCTTATCATTTTCTGATCAACTTCAATTGACACTTTTGCCGTGGTTATAACACTCGAATTTCCAGTCAAAAACCTTTCTCAATGCACGTCAAACTATTACATAAATATATAAACTATTATTTTCGTAGTAATTGAACGAAATTGTGTAATCCAAAAATAAAAGTGAGGTGTCATTCGAAATCTGTGTAAGTGCAATTTATCCTTTGATTTAATTTTTTAGTGACTGTTTATTATGCAGATATCGCATATTTATTCGGAAATATTCAATGATAGAAACGGCATTGCAAGGATAACTCGGTGGATTCTTAATGATATTTGGTTACTCTTTTTAGAAACAAATTATTATAAAAAATATTAAATTTTAACTTTTATTGACTTGCAAATAAAAATATTATGAGAAGTGTAATATAATATGCATGTATATGTAATATGTAATAAATAATAACAAATAGTAATAAGTTAGTTATCAACTATGAACTAAACGGTACCGTGTAAAAAATAAAAATATTTATACATTTTTATGTAGAATAATTACAATTAATGTTTGGCATCCACACTTAATTTTTAATTTTTGCCATCTCCCTACAGACATCCCGAACCACAAATCTCGCATAAATAAGATATACTTTTTATCACCCAGGAATTTCTTTCGACTGCATAGACGATATCCATTTTCAAACCATGGAACATTCGTCGACCATTGTAATGGCCATGCTAATGGCGGCAATTTTGGCTACGCCAACTTCCGGTCAGATTTGTTACGGAGCCGCTTTAGGCGATCTGTACTGCAAACATTTGACGTCTGCCTCTGAGAGCCTCCTAGTGGACGGGCTCGAGATAGAAGCCCAACTGAACGAAACCGTGTTGGTCACCATTGAGGAGAGCGACATGGCCGGATTCTCGGCTGACATTTTCGCCAACTTATCCATCGAGAAGTTTTACGTAGCGGACAGTGTCAACGTGCTGCCCAACGTAATTTTGGATGGGCTCGAAGAGGGCATTGTGAATCTGTCGTTGTTCAACGACTCGGTTGCTAATATCACTGTCGAGAACATGGATTTACCATGCAAGGGTAATTTTCTTGGTTGAAGAGGCTTATTTGCAGTTATGAGGAGAATCTTTCTAAAAAGGAGTCAATTTTAGTTCCCGTTCCTCATAAGTAAAATGTTTCAGTTGCCAATTATACACAAAATAAAACTAGCCCAACAGTACTTCGTTGCTTTTCAAAATTGAGGAACGATATATAATTGTAGTAATTGATTCAAAATTCATAATTGTGATGCTTAAACGATTTGAAACACTGCCATCTAATTTTTGGACAAATATTTGGAAATTTCAATTTCCTCTTACAAATCTTGTATTTCTGTCGCAGTTATAATTCAGATAATTACTTCTGAAATCAGAAGGAAATACATAAAAAATATAGACGACTGCAGGCATGCCCCTCAACAGTCAGTCAACCTATCGTCGTTCATCCTCGGGGCGCGCCGAGTAGACTCTATCGTTGTGTCGATATTGTCTTTAAACTTCCATCGCTTTACTTCATCAATTATTGCGCAGATTGGTCATTTTTAATAACACTGTAGTAAACAGCACTAAAGGATTTATATAATCTAAGTGTTTGTTTTTGTGTACCATATAGGTGTTCCATTTGTTTTGTTAGTTTCTAAAAAAGAAACAAAATCGATCCAAACGTTCCTTCTTTGGCAAATGGAACTAAGACGTTTCAAAGTTTATTTCAAAGAACGACCAGCTGAGTGTTAGTTTTTGTGTACCAAAACGGTGTTCCTTTTGATCCGTTATTTTCTAAGAAAGGAAAGAGACATAAAACCGGTCTAAACGTTCCTTCCTTCTTTGCTTCAATGTACCTGAAAAAAGGAACCGTTCCTAGGAACAGAACGGAAAATTCCCTTCCTACCCAACACTGGCTATTTGGGCAACTACTTCTACTTGGAATGTCATTATGCTTTCGAATGACTCACACATTCTGTTTGGCTTATCTATTCAGGTTCCATAAATTACTTGAGTATCAGCAACTGTGGAGTGACCTCCATAGAGCCATACTCTTTTGAGGGCTACGGGCAAGTGGTGGCTCTATCGGTGGATCGCAACGCCATCGATCATATTTATCCCGATACGTTTACCGGCATGTCGGCCCTCAGTGAACTGGACATAAGTTCTAGTCACGTGGCCACAGTGGACGTCGGAGGATTTGGTCAGCTGCCGGCTCTGACCATTCTGAACCTCATGTTCAGCGATCTCACTTTCCTACCGGATGGCGCCTTCGACGGTCTACCTGGCTCATTTACGCTTTCCTTGAGAGGTAATTGCACTATTAATAGTTGTTACCTTGTCCTTCTCGGTAATTGCACTGCATAGGACTTGAATAATGCATTAATAATTGCATATTTTGAAGAAATATTTTGATTTCGAGATAAAAACTTTAAATGAATGAATATTTTGATGTAATGAATGTTAATTAAATCACATGGGTTTTGCAATGAATACTAACGTTCTTTTACGGTGCGGTCGGGTCCAGGTTCCAGGCACCCGGCGCATGCTCTCGTTAATTCGAACCTGGATGTTTGTTAAAATGTGCCTTTCACACATTGACTAAGCAACCCGGGGGGTATACAATCTTCTGGAGTGATATTCACTACAGTGAGGGGAAATCCCCCCTTCCCCCAGACAAAATAAAAGAAAATTGAGATTGCAAAAAGAATCATGAGGGGTAATTGAATATAAGGTTGGAAACGAAGACATGGTATTATTAACATTTATTATTTGGGTAACGAAATTACATATTACGAATAATCAATTTAAAAGAAATAGTTTTAATAGTTATTATTTCATCTTTATATCCAATAGTGCATTTTTTTATTTTGCTTAAATTTTACAAGCAAATGTCTTTTTTACTCATAGGTATCAACTTTAATTGCACTTGCGACCTGCAGTGGTTAAAGGACTGGTTAAGCATAAATGCCCAACTCTACTCGAGCGCCGCTTACTGCGCCTATCCAAAGGCAAATTATTTCCCATTAGTTAATTTTTGTGAATCTTGATAAAGATTTACAAGAATGTACTTGATCAAGAACATGACAAACTGAATGTATTGTTTAATAAATAAATAAAAAGTGCTACTTTGAACAGAAAATGTTCGATGAAATTTATTAAATATAGTAGTTAGTTACATTTCATGCCTATGACATATTTTGCAAATGGCTACTATTTTGCATATTCGTCATGACGTAGTACCGGGTAATCTTGTTTCAATAAATCCAGATGCTCAAAGATTAACAGTTTAATCAACCAATGGTTCGCTTAGACAGTTTGCGTGGTAAGATCATTTCTGACATAGAGTTCCAGCTCGTTTGTGTTCAGTGTTGCTACTATGACGCAAGCTAATGTTGCCAATACTAGTGCGGAAAAGGTCTTGGATGATTTCCATTTTAGTATATATTTAGATTGAAGATTCAAGCATAGAATCTCATTTACAAGTACGTCTAAAGCAATCAGAAGCAATATGAACCGTGTAACCATTTTGATGTTGATAGCAGTTGGCCTGGTGGCCCTGATGAGCTTTTCAGCTGCAGCTGCAATGAGCGCATGTGCGTTGATGGAGATTAAAAATGGATAATTTTATATTTTTGTAATAGGTAAATTCACCTCACTGTACGTAGTGAAAGTCTACCTTGGAACAAGCGACACTTGGAAAATCATGCGTCACCTGTTCTAAGCGAATTTATTTTATGTGGCAAGATTTATCGACACTTTTTGGCAAGATTTATCGACACTTCTTTTCCATGCAATGTTGGTGACAGCTTTTTTTTTTGTCAAAATGAACTATTGAGACGTTCAAAATAAATTCGTCTGTTGAGCTATTTCCTAGGCTATCCTTGAATTATAGAATTTCCTTGTATGCAATCAATCATCTATGAAAAATGAATGGGTTAGCTAAAAGTTATAAAATAGTTGCATAGAGATTTGCATGTTTTGCCTACTGACTCGTATCAACATAACAATGTGAAACATGTTCTATGATAACAATTTTTCCCCAAGTCATCAAAAATCATAACATCAGATTAAAAACAGCAAAACAGCTGTATACGGTATATTATTTTTAAGATCACATGCGATTAATCATTTGCACACGTTTATAAATCGCTCAACTATATTTAGGTGCCGCTCCAAGTCTAAAAGGTAACTACAATCTTCAGAAGAATTTATTTCAAGCAAGATGAATCAAGCAACTATTTTCATGTTGGTGGTAATTGGGATGGTGGCTCTGGTTAGCAGTTCTGTAGCAAGCGTACGTATTTTTTTCTTTACTATATCTATACTTTTTCAAACCCACGTTGAACATTCATTTTCAAGGAATTGTTTTCTGGTTTGCTACCTGGAAAATAAATATTGCATAACCAAATATTGACAAATGCAGACATGTCTTAACCCTTTCCTTATCATTAGGATATGTGTGTCCGTTGACCTTTGAAATAGGTAAAACGATACGAATATTTTTTTTTGTCAATTCATTTTAAAAGGAAACCTTATTCAAAATAATAGATATATTTTTTTTTAAATCATGTGAAATGCGGGATCTTAGTGTCTAATATCTTACCCAGATCCGACGATTCTGAGTTACCAGAGATCTCAATGTAAATAGTTTTAAAATTATTTTTTGGAAAATGTCATCGTGGGTTAAGGACACCGGTGTCCCACTTCCAGCAGGTAATAAAATAAAATAAAAAATTGACTACTAATGAAACATCTGTTTTCAATTTCGAAATTTTAATATCTTAATAGAAAATTCTGTAATTTTGTCAACGAAATTTTGTTTTTGCTAAAAGAACACAAATTTGACTACACCAGTAGGTCATCCGTACTTTGTTAATAGCAAATTTTAGAAAATATGTTTTTTGTTAAATAATAAATTTGGTTGCGAAAGGGTAAATAATGGACGCAAAACCGGCAAGTATAATAATTCCATACCTGAAGTGAATAATACAAAGTGTACATACACTTGCGTAAGATATCTAATCGTTTTCATCGATACAGGGATTTGGAGATGCCGCCGATTGCGACAAGGGAGATGATCGGTGCTGGATTCCTGTAGCGATAGCAGCAGCAATTCAGCGGCTATCCGCAACAACTACTGAAGCACCTACCACCACCACCACCACCACGACAACCCCCACCCCAGCTGGTTAAGCGGTGGCGGTTGTCGTACCTTAACCAAATATTCAACCAATCTTCTGACACCAGCCCTCTCATTTCTGGCCCTGTTCTGTTTAACGCACTCCTTAATATTTTTGCAAGTTGCCATGATGTATTGCTACTAAAATATTGTTGAATAAAATCTTCAAGCAATAATATTTTGAAATTGGCGGTCAATTCATCGATTAGATTTAGCAATACTTTATTTTGGTGGATTAATAATTTGAATCTAATGTTGCATATACGATTAAAATGTTCCGTGTAGATGCATTATGGTTTGGAATGTACATCAGAAAAAATTAAGAGGAAATGCAAACTAACGCAAGCAATTAATAATTATTTGAAAATCTTCAATACACGTCGGAGCTAGGTTTCAATGTACTTGTACAGTTTTGTCAATGGTTCGGAAATCATCTCCAGTTTTCTGTGCCATATGCTACGTATTGTAGACAGGGTCCGATTTGCTAAAAAAGGGGGGGAGGGCGGCTGAGTAATTTGGGGGAAGGTTCTCAGCAGACCGGGGGGTCGGCATTAAAAGCTCGAGGTGGGCGGGGGGTCGGGCAACTTAAAATGGGGGTTAAACCCCCCTGACCCCCTCGCAAATCGAACCCTGACAGAACATTTAAATACATAATCGACCCATGGGCTTGAACGTCGATTATGCCGCACCGAAGATAAAACAACTAATAAAATTCAGATAAACGACGAATGAAACGAACGGCGAGCAAAACGACGTTTTGCGTTTTTTTCTGTATTTTGTAACAAATAAGGCACCCAATGATGCGTATATTCACCGTGATCCAAAAGTTCGAGAATCTCCCGCAGTCCATAGGTCAGCTAAAAATGGCCGGATAGCTATGAAATTTGGCACAGATATGGAGTAAATCATTGCAAAAGTTTGAGATATTTCAGTTTTTGGTTAAAAAATTCCAGAAATTTGAGCGCAAGATGTTGAAATTTAATGAAAAAAAAAAAAATACCATGCAGTGCGCGCCAGTTGCTCTAATGCAACGCAACCTCTAAAATGCAATATTCGAAAAAGGACATTTCAATTTAACACATTAAAAAAAGTAATTCATACTGTTATTTAATTTGTGCCAAATTTAATAACAATCTCGACGCCCAGAAAATCGAACTCACCCCTCCCCCCGCCGTAGCTTCATAACTCAGTTTTACAATTACAATTACAATTACAATATATACCCGCAAGCAGCCCCTTTTAGGGGGGACAATGGCGGGGGTCAAAGACTAGTTAAGGACAAAGATGGGGTTATCCTTATGTTAACGGGCTCTGTATTCGAGACTCTGTTAGACTGTTCCACAGCCGACACACCCTGGGAAAATAAGAATAGCGGTAGGCATCA
>JAUJYS010003311.1:0-13285 GCA_033995665.1 Melogona broelemanni | reverse complement strand
ACATCCTACGGAGCGGACGGTCCCGGGTTCGATTCCCCTAGCAGGCTTTCGTTTATTCGACGAGCCTGGGGTACTGGTCTCACCCCTGAGCTTCCATTAGGGAGTCCAGAGCTTAGGGGTGGATCCCCGGCAGCCTAGATATACCAGCTGCCATTCCCCTTCCCTTCCCTGCCCCTCACCTATCGCCATAGCGACACGAGGGGTACAAATCCTGTAGTGATTAGCACTACAGTGATTTAAAAAAAACTGTAATTTAATTGTTCAATTACTTGATATAGAAACAAGCTTTGACCAAGGGAATGACGCTAGTTCGAGACTACATTCGCACCTACACAGGTGAGTTGTTAAATTTAATATCGATTTAAATCACTAGCCAACAATCTAACCACGTTTTAACTTTACAAACTTAAAATTCGACTGGACATGATGGAATAATGGCAATGGTTATCTTTTCCTTAGATATCGACCAGCTAGAATGTTTGAATGATTCCTGGTTGCATTTTTACACGGAAGTTATTCCCAATGTGCAGGCCATCTTCTACCCTTTCAAGGTAAACACTCCCAATTAAAATATAGTTTCCTACATTTTTTTTATAATTTTTTTTAATCACCGTAGCGCTAATATTTTAGCACTGGTTTTAAGTGTTAAAGTTCCCTCAACCGAGTCAGAGGTAAAAATATATCTGACAATTAATATGGCAGTGGGGAAAATTTGGCTGCCCCGTGTGGGAGGGCAACCACTAATGGCGCTGCATAGCAGGAAAGCCAAACGTTCCCATGCCACGGCAGCAGAAGGGAACGCCCACTCCCATATTTTATTTTTTTTTAAATCACCGTGGTGCCTAGTGCACTACAGGATTACTGCACCCTCGTATCTCTATGGAGATATGTGAGGGGCAGGGAAGGGAATGGAAGGGGAATGGCAGCTGGAATAGCCAGGCTACAGGTTCCACCCCTAAGCTCTGGACTCCCTAATGGAAGCTCAGGGGTGACGCCAGTACCACTTTATGAGAAGTAATCCTTGACCATTAGGGATAGACCAGTACCACTGCAGGCCCGTCGAATAAACAAAAGCCTGTGCCGGGAATCGAACCCGGGACCGTCGGCTTCGTAGAGCCATAGATACGTTCATAAATTAAAAATCTTACCTGGGAATAGAAAACGAAACGAAAATTAAGTTTTATAGATGTCTCGAGTGGTGTAATGGTATGCGCACCCGTTTACTTCATCAGTGATCGAGGGTTCAATGCCCGGCCGATAGAAATTTCGTGGACACGAGACCCGGGCCTGAACGATTTCAGGTACATGTTAAAGATCACTACCTAGGCTAGATCAAAGTTATCAGGTCGCCCACAAGGGGGCTTTGAAACGAATACGTTGGTAAGCCCCCTTCACCAACAATTTTTTTTAAAATTAAACTTAGTTTTACTTTTTGATTGAACGCTTTGCATATTTCATTTTATACATTTTCACCGACCGCGCACCGATTCCGATGTGTTGTCATTTTAGCCTCGAAATTTGAGTATCCGACAAACATGCCTGGTCTATTTTCGAGACGTGGTGCTGCTCAGCGCGTCCATTAGGGGTAAGTGTGAAAATGCCCGGCAATAGCAATTGGAGTGTACACTCAAATCTAGTGTACGGAGGCGCCACAGACACATAAAATAGAAAGCTCCAAGTTCACACTAAGCTTTCTCTCCCTTCACATATCCTTGTTACCAAAAAAATGGCAGATTCCCTGAACGATCTGAAGAAACGATCTGGAACGGCCGAACCAGGAATACAACACATGCTGTTAATGCTACAGGTATGAAACACCTGACTGGAGAAAGAAATATACACTGTGTATTTATTTTAATCACTGTAGTGCTAATCACGACAGGACTATTGCACCCTCGTGTCTCTATGGAGATAGGTGAGGGGCAGGGAAGGGGATTGGCAACTGGTATATAGCCAGGGTGCCGGGGAAACGTTAATCGTAACGTTTAACGTATTCACGTTTAAAAAAACCTCCATTATAAGTGCGATCCGTCTAGCTCAGTAGGTATGGCAAGAGACTGCTGAGCGGGTGGTCCCAGGTTCGATTCCCCTAGCAGGCTCTCATTTATTCGTTATATCCTGGGGTAGTGGCGACAAAGTGTGCCCTTCACCTATTGCCTAAGCAACACAATTACAATTACAATTAAATCCCTTTTTAGGGGGGCCAATGGCGGGGGTCAAAGACCAGTTAAGGACAAAGATGGGGTTGTCCTATTTTAAGAGGCTCTGTATTTGAGACTCTGTAAGATTGTTCCACTGCCGAAACACTCTTGGGAAATAGGAATGTTTGTAGGGGTCAAACTTACATAGTGGCACACACAAAGGGTACATAATCTGCTGCAGTCATATTCACTACAATAAGGGGAATTTTTCCTTAGCAATATAGCGTTGGAATTGATTTGTAATTTTTCCTCCACTTGTTGGTTGTGGCGTGAGGGCAGAGTGTGCACGACAGTTTCCCGCCCAACAACAACCGGCTGGCTCTGGAGAAGATGGTGGCCACTGTGGTCATCCCGTATTTGGGATTCCAGGGATTGTACGAGGGAGGCACTGAACCCGTCATCCGCTCCAAGGAGCCAACCATCGTCAAGAAATACAGCACAGGTCAGCCATTTCTTTTAAATCTGAACGTAGTTACTCCAATCTTATTAATTTCTTACGTTTGAAGAAATAAAGTTCAGACTGGGTTTGACGTGTAGCACAGCACATGGGCTAACCTCTTATCTTTAAAAACCTTGTGTTTGAGACGAGTAGAGTATACGTTTAGCACAGCACTCTACCCCTGCATGGGCTAACCTCTTATCTTTAAAAACCTTGTGTTTGAGACGAGTAGAGTAGATTAGTAGCTGTATCTGGCCGCTGCCCAACACCCAATTTAAACTTCATGCACTTCCCCGTTTATTCAACAGAGGGCGTCAATTCTTTGAAAGCATCAGTTCGTCATCATCCGATGCATAAAAGACACAATAATTGTCCCAGTCATAAAACACAAATTGAAACGCATAAAAAGAAGGTCGTTTGAAAGTCGTTGTTTCTAGAGCATTTTAAATTGAATCAGGAATCAGGGGATAAAAACTTAACTATTGAAAACAGGATGCCTTGACAGATATCATCTAGGTCAAGTACGCCCACTGCGCTACACCGCCAAAAATTAATATACAAGATTATCTCCTATTTGCATAAATGAATATACACCGTGAGCCATAAGTTAGGGACCGGTCCGCCGTAGCTCCATTACTTAACTAAAAATGTTCGGATTTTTATGGAATTCGGGCGTCAAAAGGAACCAGTTCCTAGGAACGGGAACTTTCCGTTCCGTCCCTACCCAACACTGTGTACATGTACAATGCTACTTAATGCTATATCAGCTGGATTATTGGTGAGCCAGGTCTACAGGCGCAGAGGCTTTGCCCATTCGTATTAAACCGGCATACAATAAATTGATCAGATTGAAATCGGGTCTATGCCAATGTCCAGTTCTCTGTATGAACATAACGGAAAAGTTCCGTTCCTAGGAACCGGTTCCTTTTTTGAGGAACTCAGGAACGCCTAGATGCCTTTTAATATTTCAGGAACTGGAACTGGTTCATTTTTTTGAGGAACTAGAACGGGAACTGCTTTCATTTTTTGAGGAACTGGAACGGGAACTGCTTTCATTTTTTGAGGAACTGGAACGGGGGCTTCTTTTCTGTATACTGAGTTTTTTTTTAATCGATGGAACGGAAAAGATCCAGGTTCCTTTTGAAAAATAACTTAGGAACGCCTTGGTTCCTTTTAATTTTTTGACGAACTGTAACGGAAACTGGACCTTTTTTTTAAATAAACGAACCCAACACTGCCAATATCAGAGGGTAACATTTTCATCAGTATTATCCCGAGAATCCGGGATATACAACGACCCTAGTGCAATATCGACTGGAAATTTTTCAAAGTCCTTGACTCCAAAAGGAAATAAATAAATTGAAAGAACTGAAGTGCCAAGTCTACCCATAAATGGTATGCAATCCAATTTTCTTATCATATTTTCATAGATTGCACCGCCCGTCTGAATCGTCACTGGAGCTGCCAGACGTTCACCAACATCAGCACCCTGGAAGACATGTTCCATTCCGTGTACTCCAGAAAATTGAACGAGAGCGAAGACGGCTAGCAGGAAAAAGAAAAGGTCGCGACCCCCCGCAGAGCTGCTAACAGCGCGTGAAACGTAACCCTCGAATGTGGGTCAAGGTTAACCCGGGAGAAAAGTATCGGGTCACCAGGATGGCAGATGAGTGACCCGTGTGTGACCCGCATATGCATGAAAATCATGCTCAGATACAATGGGAATTTGATCTCGTAGTATTCGATACACTGAGTATTAATTCGATCGATCTTTCGTGAATAAAACATGTGAGATTTTTTGCTCGTACGCGGAAGCTTAATCGCAATTTTTGAGGGGCACATTTTTGAGGGGCACATTTTTAGCAAGTATATAGCGGAATCTATGTACATGATTCATAGTGTATATTGATCTGCTTCACGGATGATGTTCATGCCCATGCTTGTGATTATTCGTGGTAGATTTGTGTGCAACTTTCGTGAATCCAATCGTCCTTAAATGGTTTCTTGACCACCCGCCATAGCCTCCCCCCCCAAAAAAGGAGCTGCTTGCGGGTTTATAGTGCTTGCAGGTTTATAGCAATCAAAAGAAAACTCGTGCCGGAAATCGAACCGGGAACCTTCTGCATCATAAGACTGTCTCAACTTATTGAACTAGAAATTATAGTTGGAAATCTGTTGAAAAATGTTTTTAAATTTGAAAAACGTATTTCATTTCATATTTTAACTGTATATACAGAACTTGTAGTTTGTAGGACAATGCCCCTTGTTGGTTGAACGTAATGCCCCCGTCACAGAATCACCTAAAAATAAATTTCAATTCCAAAAATGTAGTAAAACTTGTCTCAGTTGGAAACCACCAACTCAGAAGAACCAGAATGTTACAACCGCCCCGGTCTGATCCATGAAAATGCGTTTCAACTTTTGTTACAACTCTCTCAAGGCCGGTCAGTGTCCAAGGGATGCTGGAGGGCCGCGTCGTTCATCTCAGGCAGCCGGAGGCCAGGCACACATGGTGACATTGAGCCCGTGATGCCCAGTGTCTCGACGCGCTCTGTCCCACCATGCTCTGTCATTCTTGTGAACCGGCGTCAGAGTTGCACGTGCCAATGCATTGCGCATGCGCATTGGGGAAGTGCGCCTCACGGATCACCAGATAATTTTAACGATCGCAGATCGGCCTCGTCTGCAGACAGGACTGGGTCCAACGCTAGCGAGAGTTAGGCGTGTTTGCACCTCTGAAGGACTAACCTTGGTGGTGGGATAACTTCTCAGACTAGCAGACATGATAAAAATCTCCACCAAATCATTATCTAAATTTATCTTTTTTAATTGAACTCTGACTCTCATGTCAGAATAAATGACATTGGCAATCGCCATCGGTAGAAACGGAACGAACCAGTTCCTTTCCTAGGAACTGGTTCCTTGTATGAGGAACTTAGGAACGCCCAGCTTCCTTTTCATTTTTGAGGAACTGGAACGGGAACTGGATTCCTTTGTTATGGGAAAAACGGGATGTAGCACTGGGTCCTTTAAAAAAAAAACGAATTCAACACTATTCATCAATTTATTTTTTTAAACGTACGCCTATCGTAGCTCAAGTTGCAACAAGATACAGGTTCGTGGTTCGATCCCAAGCGAGGGATCTCGTTTTTTTTACGATTCAGTGGTGCTGCCTGGTTGACCCAGATCGACGAACGTGGTCACCTATGAAAGTCATCCGGCGAGGATATTTTAAGCAACGCAATTTATCGATTTTGTTCAAGCATGCCAAACTGTCAATTTCAAGTATGACACCACAGAAGAAAAATCAATAAATGGTTTACGAGCGACGCATTACAGATCATAGACTAGACCTACAAATCCTACAAATTTACTGAATTTACTGATATCTTTTACAATTTTTTTCCAAAACATGGACGTGCATAATCTGAATTCCTAAAAATTAAAATGTGTTCTTTAAATTTAAACTAGCATAAGTCTCTACGGTTGTCCAATGTTCCTCTCTGGTAAAATTAAATGTTTATGAGCACTAAAAACACAAAATGATGAGGAGCACATAAGCAAAAATCGCCGATGATCGAGATGAACGAGATTGCAACGGAGTTGCAATTCTGCATATACCATCGCAATCTCGTTTATTTTCATCGGTACGGTTCGGCGATTTATCCTTATGTGCTCCTCATCATTTTGTGTTTTTAGTCCTCATAAACATTCAATTTTAAAATGGAATTGCACTTTGTTTTGTTACAGAATAAAGTCGAACTGTACTAACAAATATGTCTTCTTTCAAATTATGATTTTTGTAAACTATCAAGTTTTACTTAGAAAAAATAAAATAAAAATCATATCATATTTTGACTACAACTTAAAAACCTCGTAGTCATGTGGAAGTTTCATTACTTTGAACTAGTGTTTGTGTAAGTACAGTCTTGTTATATTCTCATAGGCAGAAATCGATCGTATCGATAAATCGATACATGGTTCTTTTGAACGTAACTGGAGCTGAAGTAATTCGGTTATCGTTCTTTTTCGTCCATGTGCTGACGTCAGGCGCTGCTAAGCACAGAATTGATCAATGTCACGAGGAATGGCGACACACCAAATGTCATTTCCAGGAGACAATCGAAGAATAATAGTGCCAAACTTATCATATCTTTGGACACGGGTTGAAAAGAAGTCCATTAGGAGACAGATGGTGAAAAGGGGTTGCTTTTAAGATTAGTAAATAATCACAAACCCATTTTTATTTTTAGTGCTGTTAGTTCATAAGAACGAAAATCCACTTTTTCAACTGCAAAGGAGGCTTCAACAGGTTTTTTTTTTAATCTAAAACTACACAGGGGCGATCAGGAACTTTCGCCTAGCCTGAGATTTATTAAGTGTAACTGACGTGGCACAAGAACTGATTCCACAACTTCCATTTCAAAGGAAGACGCGCGTACGAATTTCTCCCAGGCAAAAGACGCTTCAAAGATTTTTTTAACCACTGCACTACAGGATTACTACCCCTCGTGTCGCTGTGTGTCGTGTCGTGAGGGAGAGGGATGGGGAATGGCAGCTGGTATAGCCATGCTGCCGGGGATCCACCCCTATTCTCAGGACTCCTTAATGTGAAGCTCAGGGGTGACGCCAAGCTCAGGGGTAACGAATAAACAAAAGCCTACGCCGAGAATCGAACCCGGAACCGTCAGCTTCGTAGGATGTTGCCACACCCACTGAGCCATCGATAAGGTACGACCTCGGCCGGATCGGGAATTGATAGAAATGGGTAAGAACGGAACGGAAAAGTTCTGTTCCTAGGAACTGGTTCCTTTTGGGAAGAACTTAGGATCGCCTAGGTTCCTTTTTAAGTTTTGGGGAACAGGAAGGGGAACTGGTTTCTTTTTTATGGGAGGAACGGAAACAGGAATCGGTTCCTTTTTTAGATGAACGAGCTAACCACTACGCCAAATAATCAATTCCCTGTTTATGACGACGCTATTACCGGGCCCAACCACAGCAACAGCAACAGCAGGAATTCTAAAAATAACTGGAGTGGCTAGAAACGCGCCTACGCATCTCCCCAACACCAGACAGTACAGGGACGTGCCCTGTTCGTAGATGGCGCTCAGCTGGCGAGAGATCGATCTTTCGAACGTTGGTCGTCGCGTGCTGAACGCGAAGGCACGTGAAGGGCTCGTCCTCCCGTTCAGCCAATCAGCGTGCAGAGCTCACACCCACCCGTGCTGGCGCGCGCCATTGGTAGCAGGAACTGAGCAAAGCCGGCTCGCGTCGCCATTCTTTTTCGGCACTCAAATATAAAAGGCAGTTCGGCATCGAGGACATTTTTTTGTCGTTCAGCCTCCGTTCAGCCTCCGTCCACCACTAGTCACAGCGAACGCGCAGGTAAGATTTCCCACCATTTACAGTTTCGAGATCTCTTCTATTCTCTATAGCAATGCGGCTTGGTTAATGTGTATCGCGCAATGTATCGCGCGTGCACTGGGGATGATGTACGATTTTCATTCAGAATTTTCTATGGGGGGCGTGACGTCATCGTGTCATAGGTGAACTATGATCTTAGATGTACCACGTCACATGACGTCATTTCGGGTACCCCTCACCCAACCCCCCCCCCCTCCTCACCGCATATTTAATTGTATAATTTACAATCACTGTAAATTATGTTTCCACTGATACATTAGTCTTGCAACAAAATAGTCGACGAGTCATTAAAATTATTAAATTGACATGTTTTTTATAACTATTAAATTGGAGTTATGTAGGCCATCATACATTCAAGATCATGATGACAAGTATCCATGTAGAACAGTGTTTCCCAAACTTTTTAGCTCGCGGAGCCCTTTTTTGAGAACCAAAGTCACTGGCGGAGCCCCTAAAAGGCGAAAAATTTCATGACGGAGCCCCATTTAATACAAGCTTCGGATTCAAGTCAATGGCATTTTATTATTTATTTCATTTTCCAGGAGTGGCCGCGGAGCCCCTGGGAAATGGCAGGATCACAGTTTGAGAAACGAGGCTGTAGAACAATTAGAGTAGTACTGTTCCCTGTTTCCCCTGTTAATATATGTGTACATGGATGACTTTCGGGTTCAAAATCCTATTCATCCAACCTGAATGACCGTGTGACCGACTTTTACGAGCGAACGAATCGATATCGCATGTGCTGGACTGGAAATTGGGGTGCAAATTTCGATTCTAGCTCTTCTTATACACAGTGTAAGCCGGGACAAATATTGGGTGCGAATATAATTTATATATTCTAATGGAGAAATTCACAAATCACTCGTCTTGACAACTAAAGACAATTATTATTAAACGCCTTCAAATTTCTCCCTGTCAAAATCAGCTATTTTGTTACTTTTACTAATTTCACGAAATAAGTGTTTCTTCAATGCCTAAGAAGGTATTTTTTTATAAATCACCGTAGTGCCTACACGATTACTGCACCCTCATGTCTCTATGGCGATATGTGAGAGAGACAGGGAAGGGAAAGGATGGGGAATGTCAGCTGGAATAGCCAGACTGCAGGATCCACCCCTAAGCTCTGGACTCAGTCCTAATGGAAGCTCAGGGGTGACGCCAGTACCCCAGAATATCGAATAAACGAAAGCCTGCTAGGGAAATCGAACCCCGGACCGTCCGCTTCGTAGCATGTTGCCATACCCACTGAGCCATCGGTACGTACAAAATTGAACCATCGGGACGTACAAAATTGCCTACAGTGATTGAAAATATGTTTTTTATATTTATTTTTTAATAATACATAACGCATGATATTTTCATGAAATATACGTAATAGACGTGGGGATGCTGCAAGACTGATTAGTTAGGTAATAGCTCTTGACCGTGATCATCATCCCCAATGTCCTTCCACCTCCTCCCTCCATCTTCAAAAAAGAATCGATCGCTTCTCCCAACAAAAAAATAATAATAGGCTGACATCCTGACGGCCAAACACCGGCACAAATGGTCCAACAAGATCGATAAGGTGGGATTTGTCTTCTCTTGCGTCATTGTTCGCCATTGTCCAGCTGGCCCTCGTGTGTCCACTCGCTTGACCAGTCCAGCGGATTTGATGACGCCCACTATTTTTAGAACGTGTGGCGGCGGCCTCACCATTTCCGCCTTCACAATCTGGGATTAGATGGGGAGGTAGATGGGGGGGGTGCGTTTCCAAGCTTTAAAAAAAAAAGGAAGCAGTTCCTCATCCAGCACTTTCTCTTTCCTCTTCCCTACCCTGCACGTGTCACGTGTGTGGGCACACCGGAGCACGCGTCAAGAAATCGATCCGACCAGCACGAGTCGACAGCTAGACATCCGCGCTCGCACACACACAGAGAGTCGGGTTTTCTTTTTGTGTGCCGCCGGCTGAGGTCGTGCGGGGTGGTGGGCATCCGGCAGCGATTGTGTTTAGGAGACGGAAACGGTGGTGTAGGGTGTCGTCTTGCCCTCCTCTGCTCTACCTCAAGCCAGGCATCAGGTTAAACGAAAGCTCAGGTATAGCTTATCAATGCCAGGACATGGACGGGTATAGACTGATTAGTCGGGTGAATTTGGATGCATACGAATGGGAATCATGTTCTGCTACTGCGCCCCGAAAACAAAGACAGAGTTTGGCCAACTCAATAATGTTACCTTTTTTAATGAGAAAATAAATAGAAATATTTTTTTTTAATGAGAAAATAGATAGAAATATTTTTTAACGGGGAAAATAAATAGAAATATGTTTTTTTAATGAGAAATTAAATTGAAATATATATTTTTTGTTTTTTTTTAAATAAGAAAATAAATAGAATTAATTTTTTTCTGGCGTTCCCCTGATTTTGTTCGTTTTTCCTTTCCGCGCTGTAGAAAGAATATTTCAATAATTACGCCAGTATCTGATAATATGGCAAGAGAAATTGTCATCAAGCAGCAATTCTCCAAAGTCTTCATCTTTAGTTCGATGTGGTCGTTTACAAATGTTTTTGTCTCGCCGAATGAGACAGATGGCAAGAGGCGAGAGACAGAACTCTCGGTCAAGGCTTGTCGCCACACCAATAACAGCATCTCCATTTCCATGTAGTCTGCTTTCCATGTGGTCTGCTTGAGCATTCTGTTTCCACTCCGATCACGACTCATTTACTACTTATTCATTTCCCAGTCTCGTTGTTCTGCCACATCCTGACTAAGACAACAGTCTGCACCTCATGTTTAACTGATCATCAACAACAACAGAACACACTTATCTCTCTTCTTCTAGTGTTAGCTATTTGGGCGAGAGAGCGTGGCGACGTCTAAATTGCATGGGGGGGGGGAGGGATGGCGGGCGCGTGGCCATTTTTTTGTGGTGGCAATGTGCATCTGCCGCCTACGACGCGTGAAAACCTAATTGCCACCCCTATTCATCAACGCACCCACCACCACCCTCGCCACGTGCCTGGAGCACTCAATCCACACCAGGTGGCGCTCTTTCCCTTTTACACGGCCTGCAGGTAGTAGATGCATGACGTCACACTCGGCTGACCGCGTGACCGTCAGCAGCACGTGTGCGCTAGCGCGTGCATATCCAGTCGCGTTACGCTAGAACAAGCACGAGATACAAGCAGAAGCAAAATAAAATATCAATTATCAGAGCGACTTGTTACTGTGTGCATCTCAAAATTAAAATCGCTCTTATTTTATTTATTTATTTTCTAGTGTTTAAATTCCTCTCGCAAAACAAGGAATGGCTATTGGAATGTTTTCTGTTTTTGTTTTTTATTGACATAAAAGAAAAATGTTTACAGGTCATCACCCTGAAAAGAGAAACATATCAGCCACTCCATGCTTCCCCGATGATCCCAAAATATCCTTCATGGCGTTCTGTTTCGACGTTAGCCGCCAATATGAATCCAATTCATCCATTTGTCAACTCTCCTGTCACGTACTGAGTGTTTCGAAACAAATGTGTCCTAATTTTGCGCGCTGCTGCCTACCTGCGTCAATATTTGCTCACTACTTTTCCGAAATGGAGGCGGGTGGAGGGCATTTAGGTTCGTTCCAATGGCTGGGTGTCAATTGTAGCAGGTGAGAGGAGGGGGAGGGAGGGAGGGACGCACGCGCGCTCCCTAGGTGACGTTGCGGACCCACCCACCAACTTAGTTGCGGCGCCGCCAATGACAAAGCATGCGTCACCCCACCCCCCCAGTACGTGACACCAATTAGCCAACGCACCCGTGCATTACGCAATGTCTCTTTCCATTACACATGCGAAAAAAATACATGCTTACTTGTATTGTACGGGTATGGGGAGCTGAGCGTCGTACTGCCATTCAAACTACAGCTTCTAAGTAGAGCTAGTCACTACAGTAAAAAAAAATTCAACGATGGTGGTGGTTCTTTTTAAAGCCGAGGCGGATATATAATCAATTGAAATTCAACCATTAATTTGAAGCGTTTATAGGAGCCGTTATAATATAAGAACAAAATATGGCGACTTCTTATATAGTTGAAATTCAACCATTGATGATGATGATGGTATCTCCGACCAGGGAAGACGGGAAACAGCGACTTCTTTGGTAGTAAAATTTGTTTTATTTGCCCCACTTCACTGTCGCTCTTTCCCGTCTTCCCTGGTCGGAGATACCATCAACATCAATTATTAAAGTACAACAGCTCCTATCACCATTTCAATATATTGAAATTCAACCAATTGTATAAAATAAAATAAATTATAAATCAGTGAAAAAAAGCATTGATAATAAGATGCTTTTATTTAATCCGTCGGATAATAAATTGGTTAGAAATAAATTGATTTTAGCAATTAAAAGTGTCTTCTTCAGTGATAAAAACTAGCGAACTTTATAAAAAAACTTTCGGACCTTATTTCACTGAGTAATAATTAATTTTATGCAATTGATTGAATTTTAATATTTTTTTTTAAATGATGTAATAATAATAAATGTAATATTGTCATGTGAAGATTAATTATAAAATATTTATGTCATAATTATTTAATCTATCAAGTGTCGAGCCAAGTTTAAAAGAGTTGATCAGAATCAAATGACAGTTATCCTGCCTAAGTAAATTAAAAATTAGATTTAGTTTGAGCGGCAGATCTCACGAGGATATTCCATCATATTCTAACATGCATGCGGATGTATTTTTGACTAGTGAGCTCTCCACAGCTGTGTTTTGTCCATTCGTTCCTCGTGTTGTCGTTACGCGTGCACAATTTGACCTGCTTTTTTTACGATCACTCATTGCGATTGTCCAAATGATCGAAAGCCAGATAAACGTTTCCGATCGAAGAGGGGGCTACGATCGAGGGGGTGGGGGTGGCTGGCGGAGGGGGAGGGGGCAGGTGTGGTTGGGGGTGGGAACCCTAATTTGCTCGACAATAGAATCCATGACCTCCCTTTTAGAGGTGTTGCCTGTTTGCTTTCCTGGTGTTGATTTTGTTGGTTTCCTTGATTGTGTTGGGCACTCGTTGCGTACGTACCGATCGATGGCAGAGTGGGTATGGCAGCATCCTACGGAGCGGACGATCCCGGGTTCGATTCCCCTAGCGCCTGTCTCGTTTATTTCTTATTCGTTAGGCTGTGGTGCATCCGCTGTGGCCGAGAGGTAGCGTGCTCGCTCACCAACCAGCGGATCTGGGTTCGATTCCCAGCGCAGCCGA
>JAUJYS010003310.1:0-13286 GCA_033995665.1 Melogona broelemanni | reverse complement strand
GCACGTGTTTTGTATAAATTTAGTTTAGGCCACGTGCTGGCTTCACACAGACAGACACCATTTTCATTCTTATAGTAATAGATTTTTTCTAAGAAAAATTGAATGCAACACATAAAAGAAAGCACGCGAAGCGCAAATTTTATTTAACAGGTGTCTAGAAACTAAATTGTTTTAAGAAATTCGTAGAAATAAATATTGAAATTTTGTGCAGTGGTTTCTCTGACTTTATTCAATCACCAAAAATATATTCATTACTTTTCACATGGTTATGAACCCTCGACTTTATTTACCCTGGACCGAAAAGTGAAATATGCAATGCACTATCCAAGTTCGTCCGTTTAACACATAAACAGACAGAACATGGAAATTTAGTTGCGGCGACACTGGTCTCAATAAATAAATACAAAAAAATACAACTGTTTGTACAAAAAAATACATCTGACAAAAATACAAGTTTACGGAACAATGTCTCGTCTTGGTTGGATCATCACAGGCACCAACCAAGAGTTCCTCTACTTGAAGTCGGCCAACAAGAAACTGTGCAACCGACAAAACCACGCCCAGCCTATTAGGAGACACTTTATGCACGGCGCAGTCCCCGTACTGTTGACACTGTAATGTACGGGTAGTGTGCACTGTTGTCGCGGACTGCTTTTAAAGACCGGGGCGGGGGTAAGGGTGGCAGGGCCGAAACGACCCTGTGGAACGCCCGGGGCGTGATCATATATTTTACGCCTTACCGTCCAATTACGTGACTAGAATTTTCATTAAAATAATGTTAATGTTTTCGCCCTGAATGCGCTTTAATTGAGAAAAATTAAAAAAAGTGCAACGGTATACTGTATATTCAATACATTTACGTTCGCAATTCTCAATCCGTACTAATATGGAAGAGTGGAGGGCGTACCGTGTGTAAGTGTGTGTGTGGCACAGTGAACGCTCTCCAATGAGTTCACCGTCGCAACCTCGCAAACCCGAACGTCGCTTAGTCTCACACGGGATGCGGACGGTGAATTCGCTATGGACACTCCGCGTTAGCCTCTTCACACTTGAGACTTGCGAGGTTGGACAGGGACACATAAGACTTGCATTGTCGGCGATTACTGTGGGTAATGCTCAGGGAGACCGAGAATTTCAGCAGTAACTTAGTGAAGTGACATTTCTTCTGTAAAATCGCAACATTAACGAAACTGCTCAAAGATTTGATACATTATAGATCACGATACGATCAATTTGACGAATTAAAATTATTTTTTTGTTTGTTTTAAAATTATTTGTAGCCTTAAAATTATGAACACAGTTTTAGAACAGACGAACCCCAAAATAATTTGGAACATGAGAGGTTTTTGGGTGTTATGATTACAACAGGGAATCTATAAATTAACCGGGCAAAGCCGGGCAGAAGGCCTAGTATTATTTATAAATTGACTATAATTTCTAAGGAAATTATGTGATGGGGATAATTCAACTGGCAGGATGCTAAACACACATTTGTGCTATTGCAAATTATTTATGGATTACAAAACATTATAATTGGATAAAGTTCGTGAACAAGAACCGTATATGATGTGCGCGTTGCGCAAATATTTTTATGCCCGTTTTAGATTTATGCCCGTATGCACAGACGAAATATAGCACCATCAGAAGATAAAGATGGCGCTATGGAGCGTTCACCAGACCGCGATTCCAGCTTTTGAAAAGCAGCATTTTATAACGTTACGAATTCCTAAAGAATAATCACGTGAACGCTCCATAACGATTCAACTTGTAAACGATACCTTTATCGTATGATAAAATTTTGTTTTGTTGATGTATAGGGGCAAAAAAAACTATGAAGGATAAGTCAGCGTGCATTATTTTTTAGGAGGTGTCATGTGGTTAGCGCATCGAACTATTCGTTCAATGCCCGCGACGCGTGCGATGCGAAAGACATTCTAACGCTTTTCTTTTGGAATGGAACAAAAGCGGAGGGACCCATATCCTGTACGATTTCAGGTACATGTTATGTGTTATGTGAGGGGTAGAGAAAAGAAGGGAAGGGGAATGGCAGCTGGTATAGCCAGGCTTCCAGGGATCCACCCCTAAGCTCTTGACAGGGAGCTCAGGGGTGACACCAGTACCCCAGGATCGAATAAACGAGAGCCTGCGCCGGGAATCGAACCCGCCGATATTGCAACCAACTGCGGTGCGCGGTCCTGGATTCGAAACCGTTTATTTGATCACAGGATAATGTCAAATGTACGCTCGATCCTATACAAAAAAATAAAATTCCCTAAAGCGATTGAAAATAGTAAAATTAATTCCAAAATTACTCGCCCCTTCCCCTCGAAGTGTAATACAGGGCAATGGTCCATATCGACCCCCCCTCCCTTTTCACGGGTCTGTAGGGTGATGGTTGCTGATGGGAGGAGGCATAAAATAATTCGTACATCGCCGGCAGAGTTGGTCGAGCGTCCGTGAAGGCCTGGGTTTGTCCTACGCAGAGAGCCAGAGAGCAAGCACCCCACCATTCCCGTTCCGCGTACAGCCCGCCCCTATCTGGCCCCGGATTAGAGACGCAGTCGCTCTCGGGCACATAATTCGCGAGATGGCGCGAAAACCAACTCACGTCTGTGAACCAGATTCGCCTTCTTTTACGACGACAAACGCGACCCCCAACACACGGACACGTACATCCGTCGAATAACCCACCACGTTCGCATCTAAATGATAAAGTGGCTATGCGCGGGCGCGCGCGCTGCGCATTGTCGATGCCTGCATGTCAGAAACCGATTCCGAGACGTCTGGTGGATCTAAAAATAACGCGCGCTTCCGAACTGTGTTCGTTCGTAGCACGCACCAGTTAGTCGGAGGACCTGGTCGACTCTGGGTTGAACTCCTTGGGGCGCACTTGTTTGTTTGATCCCGGGGTGCCGGTAACAATGTGTCTCCAAATGCAGAGTGGTTCAGCACGGATCAACCTGATCAGCCTGATTGACTAATTAATTGCGATACTACTAGGTATATTTAATAACAATTTCTTTTTTATATTTGTTCTGAATAAATTGTACCAATAACGTTTACATGCGTAATTATGCGATTATTCGTGATTTCTGTTAATAATATCGACACACCTTTTCGATCTAACGAAGGAAATTCATTGTGAATCACAAAAAGGAGATTTCCACTGTGAAACAGCTCGCTGGTTTTCGTCTATAAAAATGCGCCCTGATGACGATTGCATTTGAAATTCTAACTGGACTTTTTAACGCCTGGTGGTCAGGGTGTCTTATGTAAGCTCCGTTATTTGTGGTTTGCATACCATATAGTGAATTTTATATATTAGATTGATTTTTGTGCCAAAAAATATTTAGAACACATACTCGTATTTTCCTTCTTATACAATGTATTATATTATATAATATATAAAATTCACTCTATGGTGTGCAAACCACAAATAACGAAACGTACATAAGACCCAAATGTACATTTACCCAACACGAATGACCACAAGCAAGGCCTTAACATCATCCGTGAACAAGGCTCACGGACGCATCCGCCTTTGTGATTGAACTTAGCCCTAGTTTTCTCGTTTACCATGCTGCATTTTGTATTAGGTCATCCAGGGATGAGCGATAGTCAAGATTATATCGCCTGGTATTGGCAAGTATTGTATCTTGACAATGCTATCGATAATTTTCGACACTATCACCCACCCCTGGCTCAAAATTCATTTCCGGAACTCGTGCGATGTCGACCAGACGTCAGCTTTTAGACTAAGAATCCTGGCTATAAGCCTATAACCACATAAATCCACAGATAGTCACCACTGATGATCATCTGAAATGGCCGGAAATACGTATATGGAGAATGTAAGCTACAAATTTTTTCAAAATGTTCGAGCGGTGACGTAAGATAGTGTTTATTTCGTTCACAAAACGATATTGTCTTCCTCGATCGAAACAGAGGAAGGGAGGATATTTAAAAAAAACCGAAATAGATTATTTCGTAGACTGGTCACTTGACCCCCGCCATAGGCCCCCACACCCGGGGCTGCTCGCGGGTACAAATTGTAATTGTAATTGTAATAACTGTCCAGATTTCGTGTGTTCATATCTGTATAGGAATTGCGGCTTATATAGAATAAAGAGACATAGCTTAGCACAGTATGTTATTATGTGGAAGTTACAATGTCGCCGTTTTTTTGGGACTGAGTCGCGTCGAATAACAATTTTTAAATTTGTTGGCCGAGCCAGCTTTCAAAAATCGATTCACCATCGGGGGGGGCTAAGTCACGACGCAGTTATGTGCCACAATTTCTATACAGTCATGAACATATGAAACATGTAACGTTTGAACATCGTACGAAAATTAATTTTTAAACAGTGTTTATTTAATCAACTGGTTGTCGTCCTACAGCTAGATTCAAGGTTCATACTCTCCAGGAAAGTCATCAAATTTAATTTTGTTCAGGGAAAGTCAAGGAATATTGTCCAAAAAACGAAAATTCAGGGAATATTGTCTAAAAGATGGAAAAGGTGGGAGAGTTGCTGAACAAAAGTTGACCTTTTGAACATGCTAAAATGTCTGGCGACTGTATCGAGAATGCTAGGGAAAATCTGGCAAAACAGATTATGAGCTGTCAATATGAACTATACAACGTGAGTCATACTTTCGGGATCCCTTGTGCCGTAGCTCATTACTCAGTTAAAAATAGTCGGATTGTTATGAAGTTTGGCATAGAAATGGAGTAGATCATTGTGAACGTATGGGCTATTTCGGTTTTGTTTAAAATGTCCACCCGCAGCAGCACCGCCCGCGCGAAGTTGGGAATCGTAATTTCTGCACTGACACATCAATGCATTGCGCGCCAGTTGCTCTAACGCAGCGTCACCTCCAAAGTGCAAAATTCGTAGCGGGAAATTTGAGTTTATTAAAATTAAAAAAAGTCATTCATACTGTAATACATTTGTGTTAAATTTCATAGCAATCCGGTTATTTTTTTCATTTTAAGAGGAGTTACGGAGCTACGGCGGTGGTGTCGGTTATCTGGCAATCCGGGCGTTCGGATTGCTATGAAATTTAACACAAATGTATTACAGTATGAATGACCTTTTTTGAAGTTTGATAAATTCAAATTTCCCGCTACGAATTTTGATTGACTTCGAATTACAATTCGACCATTTTTAGCTAGAGCAAAAGGGAGCCCGATTTTATGACTCACGGTGTATATCTGTCATGATGGCACAAACGCGACGGATGTCTTCGCTTATTTGTCATAAAAAAATTCACGTCTCCAATTTGAAAAACTAAAAATTTTCTCAACAATACCACATTTTACAACAGGGTTTCTAGAACCGTGCGACGTCATTCTCACGACCCGTCGGTTATCGAAGAAATTTCTGACTACAAAGAGCAGATTGATGAAAATGCGAGTGGATTCAACAGTCCTAATAACCACTACGGAGAACCTGCTTTGCCCGATCACGACATAGGGCAAAATAATTATAGGTATTTGACTTGGTAAAATTGAATTACTGTAATGTCGTATGCAAAACTATTTTTAATCTTTAAAAATTACTAAAAATTGTGTGTAGGTCGCCAGAGACTCCTGAGCAGCAAATCAAGTCGACCGGAATGGTATATTTAACTAAATATATCAACTCGAAAATTATTAACTACATGTTCAAGCGCCACTGACACTTTTTTTTTCGATTAACATGCCAGGTGACGAGTCGACCAGCCTACAGAAATCCACTGATGAAATTTTCGCCAGTCAAATCTATTCACGATCTCACCTCGCCGAAGAGCTTGTTCAAAAAGACGAGAAGGGTTGTCAGGCGGCAGAGATATGTGGATATCCGGAAATTGGAAGAAAACTTGTCCTCTTTTGAAGGGTGATGCACATTAGAAATAAAAATTTAGATTTAAATAAAAGTTTAGATTCAAATAAAAAGTAGAGTTAAAAATTTAACACAAATTTCTATTTCATTCACCTAAACTAGAACTGAATAACCGAAATAAAATAAGATTTCTCTTAAAAACTAACATCTAAACATTTCTAAAAAAAATCTTAATTGATTACAAATTGCTAATAGCAAGCACTCACCTGAAGACCAAGTCATAAATCGTATCAATTATCTTTTGGCGAAAACTGTTTTAGGTTACTCACACATACGTCCATGTCGAAAATTCTTCAGGCGGCCAACCAAGAGGTTTGGTCATCAATTCATCTTACAAAATGCTAAAGAAAATGCTACAGAAGCTTAAAAAAAATTACAGAAAATTTAGACGCATAAAAAATAGATAAAAATGTATTATTGGGAGAACAAGTGGATATTTCATTTATAACAAGTTGCTCTACAGATGTAAAGTACACGCTCCATGGAGAGCGCTCAAATTTAATTCCAATACTTATTAATTTAAATTGAGTCATTTATTTGTTTTGTAATTGTCCTTTTGGTCAGACTTCTGGGCAACCAGCATACAAAAATCCTCTCAAATCTCTGGTGGAACCCAGCAAGACGACACCGCACAGAAGTTTCCTGTACAGACCGGTTTCCTCCACGATGACTAAAATGAGCAACAAAACGGAAACTCCACAGAAAGCCACAGTCTATTCCCCAGAAACAAGAGTACCATATGAAGACCTGACCTCTGTCTCGGTTGGGTGAGATTATTTGGATTACGTACTATATAGTCACACAATTATTTTTGTATAAATAAAGGCAGAAAACTAGACAATGCTTTTCGAATAGGCGTCTATATACTATTATTCAATTACAATAAAAGAAAAATATCATTCAAATTTAAATCTATTATCAATTCGTTTAAATCAATTCGCCCAACGATAAGCTATTTTGGTAATTTTTCTCTGTAACATAAACTCTGTGGAAATTTATTTCACGTACATGGCGATGATTTGAACAAAATTGCTAAAAATGAAATTCCAAATTAAATTGTGTGAATTAAAATTTTGATTGCCAGGCGAGTTAGCTGCTTGTAGAAATATAATACTACATCTTAATTAGATTAAATTGCAATGTATACATTTCTTAGATAGACAATTTCTAATAATTTTCAGGAATAATTCCTCTCGATTTTTCTGTAGTTTGGGCGTGCAAGAGCAAATCAGGACAGGAACTCCAGTTTTTCGCTCTCCCTTACTTGCCCAACAGGCTACGGGAATGCAGACTCCCAACAATTTTCCTTTCGTGATGCAATCCGTGCCGAGTACTCAGGTTAGCCGAGTTTCATGTCAAACCGACTTAAAATACTCGTATTAACGACCAAAAAGATTTTAATAAATACGTGAGAAGCCCCATATTAGTCTATATCGACGGATTAAATTTTATATTTTCAGAGACGAGTGAGATTCGAGGAGCCGTTTCAACTGTCAAGCGAATTTTCGTTCGACGGGATTGAAGGCACGAGCATCTCACCCGATAGGAACATGAACGAATTCGAATTCGAAAGATTCGAAAGATTCTTTTGAGCAAAAAACTGATCTGTTTTGGTCAGTACGATATTGATGTGTTATTTATTTATGTTAATTTCAAATTACTTGTTAATGCATAATACGAAAATAATTTAAAGAGTAAGATAACTTAGCCATTGCTGTTTAAATTTTTGATTTCTTAATCTAGGTTGTATCTCGTTTAATTTTTTGCTTGAATCATCGAGCAATCAAATGCTATGACTGGATTCGGTCGCTAATTAATTTCTTAAAATACTCTTACGAGCAAAAAAAGGAAAAATGTTGTTAAAATATAATTTTAATTTATTTATTTATTGGCGTTATTGTTAAATACACGAGTGTCAGAACACTCGCTTTCGAAAGCGTAGTTATTCATTTACATCGATATTCATTCGATTTCATCGATATTAGATTTAAGTTCTTGCCGGATGACTTCCTGAAAATAAATAATGAACAAAAGTTTTGTGGTTCCTGTGGTGGATTAGCAACGTCTCGGGAGAAATTAAAATTTCAAATATTTTAACTCACTAATTCCGCTTTCGCTTCAGACAGTTTGATGGAGGCAAGTGGCACGCTCTAAAATAATTATAAAATAATATTAGCGTGTTTATAAAATTCTTTGGTGCGACAACATTGCAACTCAACTAAAATAAATTGCCAATTGGGTTTTGGAAAAATCTCTTCATTGGTATAAAATGCTTACTAATAATTACTAAATAATTAATTAGTAAAATATTCTATGGCTAATATCAGTGAAATAGTATAGTCTCCAATAGTTTTCGGCGCTGCACCGGACCTCGTCCCTCTCGTTCAGTATAGTCTCCATTTATGTTACAATATTTGGCGCAAAATGAATACTTCCATATTTTAAGAAATGAGCAATAAGAAATACTTACACTCGGTAAATTGTGAAATGAATCAACCTTTTCCTGGAGGGAAAACACTTGTTGCTGCAGAGCCAACAACTCCTATTTAAATGAAATTGCTAAATGAAATTTGTGGAATGCATTGAAACGAGAACAGTCACGAATATGTTTGTTGAACTATGAAAACGTACTTGGTGCTTTTGAGATACACGTTCGTGAGTAAAGCTGGCCGAGAAGCCGTTATTCTTTAGTTCTTCCTGCAAATGTAATAGTATTAAATAAAATGTAAGCCAATGATCATTATTCAAGTGTAGATCAACCATATATTTCTAGTGAACTTGCCATAAATTTTTCAGATCGTTTCTTGTAATCCTCAATTTTTAGTGTCAGCCACTCGCAATTTTTTTCCTTTCTTGCTGCTTGCTGGCAATGCGACTTGACATCCATGTCTACGCTCTGTGAAATTCTGTTGGTTCACATCAATTGTAAACACAGTAAAATTAATTTAGTAGATAAATATAAAACAAAAATGCAATAAAGATATAAAATATAATAGCCGAAAATCGACTACAATAGGACATATATTAAAAGAAATTATAGGAGAGTAGAATTTTTTCTAATAAAAACATTTGCATGAACACGTTGAAGTTTGCTTTTAACTACCTTTCAATCTTTGCAAGTTGAACCGTCGCAGAAATAGTTTTGGCATTGATAGCTGCGTTGGAACCCGTGAATTCGCTCGTGCTTTCAAGGGTTTGTAGTAGATTGTACAACTCAATGTGCAAACTACAAATAAATAGTTTAAAGAAAAACGTTTACAATCTCAAAGTATTGGTAACTTGATGTACGCCTGACATAAGTGATTGTTATATTATCTAAAACAATAACAATAATTATATACAACAGTTTTGTTTAACCAGTTATGAAAATATATTATGTGAATGAAAATAATACCTGGCATCGTTGCTGGTGTCCTGCACTCCTAAAGTCACCATCAAATTAGCCAACGAACTCAAGAGCTCCGCCGTTTGATTGCCCAATCTCTCTGGTGTCAAAGACAAACCAGCCAGAATGTTCGATGTCTTTTTGGCTAGAGATACGAAAAAAAAGTACAGGTCGAATGTGAATTAAGAAATTTAACAAATTCAGAAAGCTAGTTTTCTCAACGAAACAATTAAGTCAATCATTTAAAAACCGGTCCAAAATTCACATAGTATTGTGTGATACTTACTAAAAGAACGCACAAACCTAAAAGCGCTCTTGAATATCAATTCTTTGGCACCTAATTTACCTATTCGCAACATCATTCTGTTTACCGAATACTGATACATGTATTATACTCCGTAATCATGGGACATGTTAAGACACACTTGTAGGCCACAGCCAAAACGAATTTTTGCCAAGTATCAGTTGAGTTTTTTTTTTTTGGGTGGCTAGACTAAATTAGAGACGAGCTGGACGGAAGCTAACGATGAAAAATATTTTTAAAACGACGCATGTACACACTCACACTGAGATTCATACTCTTCTGATTTCTGCTTGAGGTCACGTATCACAGTTCTGACGGCGGCATCTTTCGTTTCGTTGCGTCTCTTAAGTTTTAACAGCGTGTTGACTGTTGAATTCGTGATTTCGTAGTTGTGGTTGCCGTCGGGCAGTACCCTCTTCAGCCAAGTGTCAACCTATGAAGACAGATTCATAAATATGGATTATACAGTAGTGGCAAACGTTTCCAACAGTCACGAGGCTCGGGGATTCCCGACTGGGGCCCCAGAATTTTTTGCATTGGGCCAATTCCAATGGTCCTCCTTAGCTCCTAACTACGCCCTTTGGTTCCAGACTGGGCCCTTTAGTTGCCAGTTCGCCTGTGATACATGCAACAACTGAGAGCCATTGAATTTATAGCAAACACAGGATCCCCATTTCGCTACCATACATGCATGTACTGTATAGATTTCGAAGACGAGCTACATGCAACAGGTTGTCTAATTTTGAACCAGGGAGTGGTTTGATAGTCTGCAGACAACATAGATAGATACACATAAAGGTATAACCTCTCTTATTTTGGACAAACTGTCAAAGGTTAAGATCTAGCTGTGTATTGGCATTATTTCATTAGCCCCTCACAAAACCAAGCCTGCCCTAGGCCATCAACAGAAAGTTAGTTACGGTACCGCCTTTAGCATTATTGTCACTTGTCTCTTTCAGTCGAATATCCTACCTCTTTGTATTTCTCAGCCAAACTTTTTGGATCGTCCATCATTAATCAAATATAAAGCACATCAAACAAAAAAAACAAGCCCGACTAATATTACACCATGTCAGTTACCAAGCCCGCCAAATTCAGGCAAACAAGCATCGTAGCCAAGATACCGCCCTCTGGCGGCATGTTCCATTGCTGCTTTTGACACTAGTCCCTATCGTTGGTGTTTCAAAATCCGCACACTAGAGGACACTCTCATGATAAACACTTAGTGCAGGTACCCATAAAAGCCTTTAGCTCCCGCCCATTTTTGAACATGATTCACCAATCAAAAATTAACTCGCAAGCCTATTTTATATCCCGAAGATAAAATATATTACCATTAAAACCATTAAATACACAAAAAATAACCCAATACATCAACTAAACATCACGCAGCTGAACTTTCTCCTAACATATATCCCTTTACAGATATTTCGTCATTGCAATTACAATTTGTACCCGCGAGCAGCCCCGGGTGGGGGCCTATGGCGGGGGTCAAGTGACCAGCTTATGGAATAACGTCATAATAGAAACATACCGATGGGGTATGGCAACCTCCTACGGAGCGGACGGTCCCTGGTTCGATTCTTGGCGAAGGCTCTCGTTTATTCGTTCCTGGGGTACTGGCGTAACCCCTGAGCTTCCATTAGGGAGTCCAGAGCTTAGGGGTGGATCCCCGGCAGCCTGGATATACCAGCTACCATTCCCCATCCCTTCCCTGCCCCTCACATATCTCCACAGAGACACGAGGGTGCAGTAATCCTGTAATGCACTACAGTGATTTAAAATAAAAATTATAATATAAAAATTGCCTCTAGGTGGTAAAAATGTCTATGATAAGAGCTTTCAACGCTCCTCAATTACAATTATTATCCAAATACTGTTCCAATGTACCCGGAATAAATAAAGCAACTTTTTGATATTGGCCATCGATTACAAAAGCAACTTTTTGATATTGGCAATAGATTACAAAACTATATTAAAATAAAGCACCGACTAAGTATCCATAAATTCGAACTGTTAAATGCCAGAGAATAGTGTGTGATATGCCAAAGTCAATTATTCAATTTGCTGAGAAGTACTTGCCCTCTGGTGGTGGATGGCGTAACTACTTCAAAATGAATTACTTAAATTAATTTTATTACTTAAATGATTGAGTAATAAAAAAAGAAATTATATACCCTAGCTCATGCAAAAATTAGAAAAAAACTAAATTTAGAATATGACAAGTGATTCGATATTTCGATAATTCTAAGCTCGCGATTCATTTTTAATTAAATTAATAAACTCGCATGTGAAAATTTATATCGCTTGGAATATTTACGGCAATTTATTTCATAAACAGAGGCTAGCAAACTAAATTATGAACATAAACTTTGATTGATCGAACACTCATGCTTTTTACGAGTAAACGATGGCACTTGATAACATTAGAAAATCGCAAACAATATTCTCGAAAAAAAAACGTCTCGAAAAGAAAACACACTACGCAAACTATCAACTGACTGAAAACGATCGGCCGATATCAAGTATCGATCTGAACATTCATCTTTACACTGCCAAAACCTTGTGGCTAGCACAGTAAGCTCGCTCCACCATATTTCCAACAAAAAAAATCATGATATCTGAAGGAGACACTACATGTATAGGTAAAGAAAAACAGATTAAGATTTTAAATTTTACTTAGCAATCACACAAAAGTGATTCACTTACAAAAGTAATAAAAAAAACATGGACACACATACAGTGTAGTTGATCATTGAACAAGTTTCTTCTTGTTTTCCAAACATGCCTAAAAAAACAAACGAGTGCATATTGAATTAAAACAATGGTTTACAGGAAGGTTCTATTAAAATTAATATAATTAATTGGTTATACTAGAATAGTCTAAAACAGATCAAAACAACTTTTCCTTCTTTCATACAACTCCCTCCCCCCAACTTTAATGATTGTCCCCATCTTCCAGATAGTAATGATCCATGCACAGTTCGTAATTTTGCTGAAGATTTAGCCTAAATGGTCTCTTAACCTTATAATGATCCTTAACCCTTTAATGCCTGTGAGCAAACAATTAGATTTTGAAAAAATTTAATTTCTAAAGATTTTTTGCATTAAAAAGGTTTTTTTTTCAAATTCGTATTGTCCTTGGTGGTTTTTTGAATATCACCTATTTGTGACAATTGGCGTTTTGGGTATGTTTTTTGAAATCATGAAATTTGGTAGAACAATTCTTAATTTTTTTTAACAATGCATGCTCTATGAAAAATATGGTTTATTTTTGTCGACTGGTTTTTACTCAGAAATATGCTAAATATTTATAAAAATTTGCCCAGAAAGTTGAGAAAAAAGTTGATTTTCATCAGTATTGTCAAAAAAAATGGGCAAACTATATTGTCAATCATTTTTTCGCATCAGATTTCATAAAAAATGTGTAAAAAAATGCAAAAACTTTCGAAAATTTTGCTTTTTGCAGGTATTATCAACAATATTTATTTGTAAAAAAAAATAGCAGCACATTGGCAAAAATTTATCATTTTGATTTGATCAGACAGTGTGAAAAATATAAACTTTTGTCACATTTGTGAAAAATATAAACTTTTGTGACAATTCATATTTGCATTCACTATTTTTTAAGGCTGGGAGTGGTGGCGCGTTCCTGTAATCCCGCTGCTGGGAAGCGTACTAACCGATGGCTCATGAGCCTACGGTCCCGGGTTCG
>JAUJYS010003309.1:0-13286 GCA_033995665.1 Melogona broelemanni | reverse complement strand
GAATAATTATTTACCCGCGGGTTCCTAGATCTGGTTGCATGCATAATACAACACTTGCCAACATTGAGTTGCAATTGAGATATCTTGCACCAATTAGTTATAGAATCAAGATCTCGATGAACTTCTACAGAATCCTGACCACATTCAATTTTCCTGTAAGTAAACAGACACTATCTGTCTACCTGTGTAGTAGACAGATAGTTACAACCTGTAGGTGTATCTCGCTTTGGTTACTTTTGTCGCGTGCTCTGTTGAGTTTTCATGCCCGCTCACATGTTGATCTCATGAGGTTACTCCCGTCTGCCATATCCCATGGACAGAAACGATGCGCCGCAATGAGACTCATAAAAGTGGTTGCTCACGCGACGATGGACAAGTGGATCATCACCGAGTCCGAAAGCGGTCCACTCTGGCGGAGACATACCCCACGTACACTGTATTTAGGCGTTACCTAGAGTGTTTGGAGGAGGGCATTTGTATGTTATCGTAGTGTTCATGTTGGGGTGGTGCTCTAAAATTGTTCCTCAAATTTAATTTACATTGTATATTCCAGATGCGAATCGCATGTTGAACGTCGAATTATGGCTATTACTAGAGCGATGAAATCAGTGTCACCCACTAGTGCCAGGTTTATATGGACGAAGAACGCTTGAGGTTATTACATGTCATCACTCATTTATATCACCAACATTTCACGATCAATTTCAGAAGCATTTATTGGTTTATGCTTTCTGTGAAAGTCGTGATAATTAATTCCAAATAATGTAAACCAAAATATGGATCAGTTTTCTAACCTGACACATAAAATAGAGAACTAATTTACGAGAATATAGATAAATAATTTTCGTACATACTTTATGTGAGACAACTAAGCGAATTGTTCAACTTTACATGGCAAAATTGCTTGAACAAAATTCATTACATTATTTTTATATTTTAATTTAAAAAATTGTTTTTTTTTGTCCTAATACTATTTCTATTTAATATATACCGGTAACAATCTTTATACAGAATTCTCTAAATATCAGCTAGCGGGTATAAATTGTAAATTAAAAGATTATTATTCATTTTGAATTTGTCGTTTCACAAACAGACTCTACCTCACAAAAAACAACAAATAGGAAATTTAAAGACCATTTTTGTTTACTGAATTCCAGCAAATTCTGACTGATAAATGAATAGCCTACTAAAAAATGGCGAGATACGGTGAGAGCAAGTTTACGTAGCCAAACATTTTCTCTTGAGATTACATACAGCAAGGCCCAGAAGAAAACGGGTGTTAATCAAGATGACAGCCGCCGCATCTTTCCAGCGTCCTCGGTATCGCTATAGCGGATCTCGCCTAATATTGGCTTATCTGTAAGCCGTTTTCCGCCAACGGTGTGTACGAGCTTACAAATTAAAGAGCGTCAGGCCATTCACATAAATTGCTAGTTCTGATCGCAGCATCATCGTCCCCGGCTGAACAAAATGCTTTACGCAACTTTACGAAATGGAGATCAGAAGCAGCTGGAGGAAACACGTGGCTGCTGCAGAAAATGTTTACCGCTATCTTTCCGCAGAGAATTGCTATAAGAGCGTACACACATGTGTATATCGCAAATTGGGAAGAAATATCAATGCTCTCATACAATGCACTTTAAAAGCAAAATGTTTTAGGAAAAAATAAGATTATTTATTCTTATTCTTTGTCAGACGGCCAAATTGAAACTACTGCTGTATTCTACAAGGAATGCAGCCATAACCTCCATATGGGGGTATTCACATTTTACAAACCCTATTTTTAACTAAGTATGCTAACATATTCAACAAATAAAATGCAACATTGCTCAAAAAACAGAAATTCAGTTCTAGTTAACTTTACATTTGACTTATCTGTGCTGTTGCACTATTCTGTATTACCTTTGAATTTTTTTCCTCCAAAAAGTATTATTGATATGAAATCTTTTATTGCGACGCAAGTAATAATATTGCATTTTCCGATCAGTCTAGTGGTTAAATCGTCGGCCTATAAATCGATGGGTAGCTGGTTCGAGCCAATAAAATAAGTTAATGAGTTCATAAAAAAATTCCGGATGGATGGCTTTGTAGGAAAGAAGTTGGTAAGTCTCATTCACGAAAAAATGCATACCAATAAACAAAAAGATGAATGGAGATGTTTTTCGCGAAGAAAGTTTAAAGACACTAATGTTTTTCATTGGATGGCTAGCGTTGAGCTTTCCCCCAGTGGTTGGCAAACAGGACACACAGAGTAAGCACAGTTTGCTAGCATACACGGGGCAGCTGCTTTCCCTCAACGTTTGGCTGGCATAGGTACTCCATTATCATCTCGTGATTGCACGTAATTACACGAAGAAATATGAGTACAAATGTATGGGTTTTTCGATAATTTAAATGACGTAATCGTAAAAAGAAGTTGGCACTACTATATTTTTCTTTTCAATTTTTTTCTTGATTACTTATGTTTATTAAACAAAAGCTAACAAATAGTCAAAATCAGAAAAAAAAACTTAGAAATGTAAACCACGTATTATAAGATAGAGCGAGCAACTTGTACTAAGTTACATTTACTCGAATATATGCTTGTGGTACATTCTCTTGAGATAAAGGAGTCGACATTTTCTTGTGACAGAGAAGTCGACATTTCCTTGAGACGGAGAAGCCGAGTAGGCTTTGTTTGAACAAAGAAACAGATGAGAAAGAGAGGGAAAAAAATACAAGGTAAAAGAGATAAAACACCAAAAAGGCGTGCTCCATAAAGCACCTTTGTAAGCTACGCAGATAGTTTATACGGTGAAGCACAACCATTTGCAAAGACTTTAAAACGACGATGTCTTTCACACAAATGTAATAAGGTTTTTTTTTAATAATGGAGAAAGACTGATGCCACGCAATATACAGATTGAAAATGAATGAGACTGCATATGCTTATGTTAAAGCTAACATCGTTGTTCTCTCTTTGGTGCCTTATATGTGCGCAAATCCTACACAACAAACAAACAAGATAAGGAATGCAAATGTTTCGCAACATGTGTCACCGTCGTCTTCGTCACTATTCATGTAGGCAAAATTTTAATGATTTATTCGTGAATAAGAATTTGTAAAGCTAACAAAGCTAATGTGGGTGAAAAAAGACCAGCAGGATTCAAAAGATTTCGGCCTATCCATAAGTGAAAAATCGTCGAACACAACAATGCCTAATCAAAGTTGCTGCTTGATAAAATATTTGTTTCCCATTTACGAGTATGCTTGTATGCTTTCTGTTGGTTTATTCTTTTTTGGTTTCGATTAGTATTTTTCTATTTCCTTGTGTTTTCACAAATTTCAATATGAAAGAGGTCGACTTGCGCCTCTTCCAAGATTGAAAATTTGAAATCTGTCAGAATAGGTGACCTTGATATTGTTTTTTCATTGAGAACAGGAGGGGCCACAAGAAAAATAAATGTATTTCCTAAAAGAGACAATCGTATATGCAACATTTCCTTTCACATTTTTTTTCATATGTTATGCGCCATTTACTTGCATGATACCACGAAGCATTGAAAACAACATTTACTGTTAGCCTTTTCTATTATTTTGACGAAAAACGAAAACAACTTTAATTTGAGTAAGAATAAGGTGCGTACACCGTTGGAATGATAATATATATTTCCTTAGAGTAAAAAATAAACAATGACAAACACACCCTCATTCGATTCGCATTGGACAGTGTCAGTGTCAACTTAGCAGTAGGGTATACTTCTGAATTGCACGGTTCAAGTGCGATAAGGACGGCGGCGTTCGAGCGAAGAGAATTTATGCTGATACAATTTGTTCTCCGCAAATAGAATTCAGACGTTTTACAGTAACGACGGGCTTGCATTTCAAAACGTGCAATGATACATACACATGAGATAACTTTCTGAACGGACGCGCCAGCGCCACCTATACCAACCCATTACATATTCATTCTCCTATGTCCCGCGAGTTAAAATTTTAGCGACTGTATGTACGTCTGTACGTCTGTATAATCGATGCTTCATTTGCTATTTGCATTACGAATCAATTTGGTGTTATTCAATTAAATTATTTCCATGGCAATATCACACGTATAGCCGATCGCAAATTGATTTTTAGGACAAAACAATCATTGATAATGTACAAGCGTATGAATTGTTTTAACATTGCTTTTGCATTAAAAAAATGCTATTTATATGATTTGTTTCATTTTTTTTTGTTAACGCGCATACGCACACAGTTTTATTGTTGTTGTTGTTTTCGTGTCGTCTCCGGACCCCGACCCTCGATCCCCCGACACCTGGTGACTTATGGGAGCAGAAGCCCCTGAGTTTTCCTGGCAGAATACAAAGGTGGTTTGCCATTGCCTTCCCCCGCGATCAATCAAATCAAAATCAATCATCAAATCAATCAAACGATCGGCTGCGCTGGGAATTGAACCCAGATGCGCTGGTTGGTGAGCGAGCACGCTACCTCTCGGCCACAGCGGACGGGCTTCTTGTATAAAATAAATTGCAAAGAAAAATTTGACGTAGAACTTTGCACTTTAAAATGTTCATCTCCTTTAAAATCCACTGTATGTACGCGTAATGTACAAGTACGTCTCAATTTTATTTGGTATTTTTGTCTTCATACGCGTACATACAGTGGATTTTATTTATTGGATACTTCATACTTATAGAACTTCGTATTTTGATAAATAAATATTTCTCAGAATTTTCAATGATTATTAAGAACCGTATAAAATATTTGCACATCAAACAAAATTTTTAAATACTAATTAAAATTGATAATAAAATACTTCATAAAAATAAACAGAATTGCTTCGAATTTATAATACTTTTCTTATTCTTCATAAAAATAAACAGAAATGCTTCGAATTTATAATACTTTTCTTATTTTTCATAAAAATAAACAGAATTGCTTCGAATTTATAATACTTTTCTTATTCTTCATCAAAATAATTAGTAAGTTTTCTGTTGAACAGAGAAAATTTCATTTCATTTTTAGGAAGCGGGGAAAAGCTATAATAATAAACGAATAATGCATTCGTTTTAATCGTTTATTACTGCGAACGTATGAAATATGATAATTCACATGAAATATATTTCCTTCTCGGTCTCATGAGGAAACCCATATGTACATAATAGCCTATTTCGGGGGTTGAGGGGGATACACCGGCATTTTTTTTTTGCAAACGTGGCGCTCATCTTTGGAGGCCAAGGACATATAGCGGACGTTAAAGTCCGAGTCGGCCTCCTGCCTCCCTTCTGCAGTCCAATGTCGACAGTGGCTATAAAAACCGAAACACGAAACACGCCGCTGGCCCACATAACCGATTCAATTCCCTAGAAACCCCAAACGGAGGACCGAGCCACCCACCGACAACTTCCGGTGGTATAATGCATTTGGACCGGCTTCGGACCTGGCGGCCATTAGCGCTACGATTTCACGGAGGACGCGAAAAATGAATTATCGGCTCAGGGAATTGGTCACGTGGGGACATCGAGCTTCGAATTCCCGGTAGATACAGCAATAAAAACCGCGCCCTACGCAATTGCAAAAATACAACAACTCCACTTGCAATTGCAAAAAAAAAAAGTGAACAAGCTTGAAGAACCAAGACAGCTTTATAAAAACTAAATTATTAGTTCGAAAAACAACTGTAATGGTGACTTGGTCAATTAAAATCACCTGAAAAGTTATTGTAGGAAATACGATCAAAGCTAAACGTATCTCCGGTATGATCAACGCTGCCGATCGTGTATCCTGTAACACTAAAACCTATTTTTTTTTCAAATAAATTTTTAAATTTTTAAATCATTCACAAATTCTATTGAAAGCCCAATGTCACCCTGATATGAAAGTGAGCCAAATATGTCCATACTCCTTCAGAATCAATTTTTAAAAATTATATTGATCACAAATTTCTGCCAGATATATATAACTTAAAGAATTATTTATTTATTACCAGTGCACGAAAGTGGGCCAAAAAGGATAATTATATATGCCTTCAAAATAAAAGCAACAATTTTTACACCAATTAATCGACCAAAAAATTATACCAGTTATAATTTACATACTTCAGGTACCATAATTCTACCAGTGCCCGAAATTGCCGAAAATGTAAATACGATCGAACATCTATGCCTCGCCCAAGCTCAAAATAGCCGTCGTTAATAGCCGTCCGTAAATAGCCGAAAAAAAAACCGTCGTCGGGTCATCCATGCTTACTCGGGTCTGTCTGCCTTGGGATCATTGACCCGTTTGATAGTTCGACCTTCGAACAAACGAGCACGCACATTAAATCATACGGTGATGGGCGGAGAATATAAAGCGGGCCAACCCCATCCGGATTGGAAGCAGCACTTGTACGTCGCTCTGGAAATACCTGCAATGGGCTTCGACAATAATTGGGCAATAACTCGGACTAAATCTAATGGACCGTTCATCCCCGACTGGATCGCATGTCACGTGTTATCGAATTCGTACTCGTCAGTCCGAAACCTAACTGCTCACGTTTATTGATATTCCCTAGCAACAAAATGATGGTGGCTGAGACGGTGGTTGTGGTGGAGGCGGTGGCGCACAACGGCTAGAGGACGAAGAACCCAGGCTGGATCCACCCCCTCGTTCGTTCAATGTCACTATCTATTATACTAGAGGGCATATAACGCGGACGAGTTTCTACATTGGGTCGCAGCATTCTCAGACAAAACTTCTTTATGACAATGTCATGTATTCATGGAAATAAAAGAACAAAAGGGTCGATTTGCGTAGGCAAAATTCATAATTTTTTTTTAACCATACGTGGAACGAGTTTGCCTTTGTTCTGTAACCAAAGCTGACTCAATCCATCGTTGACTCGTATTTTCGAAAGCAAATAAACCTATTTAAAGCACCGCAAATGTAGATGTTTTTAAGGATTTTTAGTACGGCTGTTTATGGTAAAAGTCGTGCAAATTATTCCTTACAGTTACAGCACAGTTTCATGATTTCGTCAGTAAAATCGTAACATTGTAAGATTCGAGGTCCCTGAATTGGGATTATGAGGTTCAGAGTTCGATTCCCGGTGCTGCCTTTATCTTATTCATTCCCCGAGGGTTGCTGAAAATGGGCACGCGTTACACAATTCTGAGCATTAAGTACATAAGAAAAAACTAAAATAATTAAAAATGAACATCTTTTGTATTGGGAGTACTTTTGTATTAACTTTAAATCTTTTGAGGTGAAAATTACTTGCATCTCTATTTTCATAAAATTCAATGATATTTACAGACGATGTTAAGAGTGTCACGTTTGGAGCGTTCTTCGTCTTCTCATTTTCATTGTCAGAATGTAAAAACTTCACTAGCTGACAAGTGCACTATACTGACACACCCCCAAAAAGGCGATGGCGCATTAGGCCAATGATTTGGCAACACGTCAACCCCTATTGTGTTTCAACGGTGCGTCTGCAATTAAAATTGACGCACCCAAACGCTTAACTGGAATTTATGACGCCCAACCTCCACAATATGCAGATTAAACGACGTGCCATAGAATGGAGGCATCCCAATAAACGATTTCTAAACGCATTCGCATACCCATTACAGATGAGCCCGACGGTTTTCCATCAGACCACACCTTATACGAGTCGTGGAATGCCCCAGCATCATTAATAATTCCTCACTTGTTCTATTTTTTGCTGTTGCTCTTTGCTCGGCAACAGACCACGGCGTCTAGCCTCAAATATAACTCAATTTGAGCTAGAATTTAATATTTCATTCTTCAGGGCCGTGCAAAAATATAAGACTAAGCAAAAAAGATGAGCACGGATCATTCTTGCGGTTGTAGCAAAAAACTATGATCCAATTACGTCAAAAGGCTAGGTGGCATTCATGAGTAAGTTTGTGCAGTAAAACGCAAACTGAAACTAAACCAGCATGAGTTATGACTGAACTTTTTACAAAGATCACATTTTGTATGCCGGGGAAGACGTATGCAATTCCTGTGAGTATTGATGTGATATATGTACATATATTTATATATATATGATATATATATATGTACGGTATATTCCCAACTGGCCAAACAATAAAAGCATAGCATGCCAAACTATATGAACAAATAGGACCAAACACCATGAGGCTAAGGTCAACCTCTGAAATTGTCGTCTTCAACAACGTTCGGCGCTGATCGATGAGTCACTACTCTAAATTAAAAGTACAAAATGAGAAACCTTCATTAAGTACTAAAAGTGAGAAACGTGCATTAAGTCTCGAAAATTATGAAGTTACTCGAAGTCTGAAAACTCAGAAAACAGCAAAACACCCTGGAAATAATTTAAAATTAATAAAAAGTTTTCTCACCCATTTTTCTTTTTTTTGAAATTCCATGTCGAAGCATGGGACGGCAGTCCGACCAAGAAGTCTCTCAATAGCCGTCTACCGTCTACATGACCACATGTCTTTATTTTACTCTCCATAAGGGGGAGGGGACGGGATTTTAACACGGGGACACACAAACAGTAGATGCTCACCCCTAAACCGTCGTTTACGGCTCGCATTTTTAGGCAAACATTATAATATTTTTGTTATCATTTCTTCTTCTGTTGAATCTTTCAGAATACAACAGCGCGCACAAACAAAACACACGTTTCATTTCCGGCCCTGTGCGTTGCACAACTCCGCGAAACTAATTTAATCACCAGCTCTGGTTGTGAGAGAGCAGCCGCTGTTCGACCAACTTTTGAGGACTAACAGTTGTGACACTAAGTCGATTCACGTGGCCCCACTCCCCACTTCACATTTAATAGAAAAATGAAAAATGAACGGAGGAAACTAAAATCGTACAAAATGATTGCAGAAGAATATCAAAAATGTGATAATGTTCTTCTTACAATAGTTTTTCTATTTATCGAGCGAGCTGAAGCTGAAAAAGATTGCAAGCGTTACACTTAAGAAATTATGTACTGTAGTTGGTGATGTTTAACAAGCGCATTCGTTGTCATAGGTGTTACACGCTTTTCAAAATATCGTCGAAATATCTTCCTGAAATATAACGTTCCCATTTCTTATAAATTACTAACAGACTGCCATTTCAACAGGCAAATATTTGCTATTTATTTAAAGGTGCAACAAATAATAGGAAGTATAATTCGATGAGTAATTGTTGCCTATGAATTGAACATCTATTTTTCTAGCGTATTGAGGCGATAATAACTATGTAACGTATTGAACGCCTGTGAATAAAAATATATTTATAAATAACTCGTGTTGTAACACATTCCAATCGTAAGTCAAATCTGAAATCAACATTTGATGCGTTCGCACAAAAAAACAAAAACCGAAACATAATTTATCTTGCGACAGTATCCATGATCTCATATTTCAATCTGATCTTTTTTGTTATTGATAACGCATAACGTATTTGTAGTCAAACCTAAAGTGACGGATCTACTTTGAGCATGGGAACTGCATGCTTTATCGTGCACGAGTTACAACCTGCAGGCATTTCGGGAGGAGAGCTGACAGGCTAGCACGTGACAAACTGAATAGAAGAAAGACACACAGCAGATGCTTGCAATTTCCAGACTGCGAAACGCGGCACGCATGCCCCAATTTTTTTTTAATTGTGCCCGCCTTCATATTCTCGGAGCTATGTAAAGCTTGTAGTTGTAACAACAGAAATTTCGTAGCACGTTTTCGAATCTCTCAATAGGCACTGCACTCTATGGATGTTTATATTGAAGTCAAGCTTGTACAGTGTGTATACCGTAGTGATTTCGCTGCTGTCATCAAACACATGCAGTTACACAGCTTTTTTTGTTACATGATATGTAAAAAAAAATTTAAACTTTTCTGTGAAGAAAAAAAAAATAGAAAATGAAAACACCTAAACAGTAAAATGAAAGAAAAACTATCGCTATTTGCATCGCACACAATTTTTTTCTTTTTCAGCACTTTTTTCTCCATTGTTCGCTTCGTTGTATATTTGTTATGCTACGCTAGCACTATAATAGAGATTATTAGCCTAAGGACGCACATGCAGAAGAAATAGTACCCTTTGAAATTAGTTTCGGTAAGCTTCAAACATCAAGTCCACATCGTTCCATTGTTTATCAATAAATTATAGTGTCTTTCAGTTTAATGGTTGGGATTTTAATAGAGTCCTCTTGTCTCGTGAAATTAAAAGCAGCGATATATAATGGAGATAATTAGAAGTAGGTGGAACAGATAAAAAATGATTCCTCTAACGCTAATGTAATTAACGTAGCCCATTCAGGCATTAAACGCTTGCAACGTAATACTTGCGATTCTGTGATAATCTTTTCAAACACATACCGTATCACGTCTAGAAAACAGAAATAAAAATTTAGATTTAAGAGATCACTTGGCAGGGGATTTGAAACAGAATTCCATTAAACGAAGATATACAGCATGCATAAATAGGGTAATCAAACTTAATATACTTTTATGACGCCACAGCGAGTCAAATTTAATTTTGATTCCATAATGCGAAAAAACATGTCCTTAATTAGTAGAATTAGGCAACGACAAAATATACGTCAATCCTTGAATGATTTCTCCAGCGAAACAAGCCAAGGTAACCAAAACAAAACGCCTTAATTGATTTCTGCTGCTTTCTTCCGAGCATCTCGCATTCATGTGCACTCAAAAGTACCGACAGGCAGATGCAGAAAATTATGGCTACAAAAAAATATAATCAGTGAACCGCAATGTGTCTACCATGGTCCATTGTATTCGTTTGATTAATTTTCTATTGATGAACTGCCGAAGCGTGGCAACAGCCAGCGGATTCAAGCATACTTTCGACGATGATTCGAGATGACCAGATAAGTACGGTTTGGGAACTGCATGTTTGAACTGAGAAGCCTTGAAAGAGATTTTATGGAAAACGGGAGAATTGTGGATATTGTTCTCTTTGGGTGATGGGAATGATTGGTGCCCTGTGCGTCAGCACATCAAGTGCTTCCGTGACTTTTCATTGTTCAAAGCGAAATTGTAATCTTGTATCCTCCTGAGACTATCAGTCAAAACTGAACCATTTATGGGAGACTTTTACTGAGTATCGAATTGAAAATACATTGTATACCAAAGGCAAAGATTTTAGTTTAGAAAAATAACGATCTAGATGAATATATAAAATACCGATGTAATTATTGAATAGTCGAAATAAATAAATTATAAATTAATTACTATGACCATGTATACAAGATGGTGCTAGATTAATAATGATTTTCAGTATTTAACATTTTACCAATTATTTAATCATCAATTAAAATATACATTGATATTTGATTTCAGCGCTGACACACTTCTAAAATAATTTGGAAGCGAATTACTTTTTTGAAATCTTATTTATTTTATTTTATATTATATTCATATTTCAGAATTAAATACTGAATTCACCAATATAATTTACGAATTTGCTTCGCCATTCTCATCTGTCACGAGTCATGAGTAATTCCGGAATACAGGTTTTCATTCGACCATTTTCATTTTCATTTCAAATGACACATCAGATTTTGTCGCGAAGGTTACCAGGGCCTTAAGCAGGATTCAAATTCAATGCTAATCTTTAGTGATGAATAAACAATAGATACAATTTCACCAGGAAGCACGTGTCTGCTTGAAGTTGGCGAATCGAAAAACTAAAAATATTATCGTGGACGCCACTCAAGTATACGTCATGAAGGCTATCACCTAAATCGCCCAAGCCCAATATACCAAAAAGTACACATAGACAATGGGAAACTGAGCGCTAAGTGTGTCTTTCGATACAGGCCCGGATATACAGATACAGTGAAACGTCGCCGGCCGCAGATAGCGAGAGACAAAAGCCAAATCCACATTATGCGGGCACGAATATTGCTACGCATGTTTGTGTCATGAGACCATGGTAGAACTTGGCCCTAAAACGTATTGAGTTTTTCGTATGCGTTATAACTATAACTACTTATTTCAACGTTGCCATAGCATATTTGCCAAATATTCTAATGTGTTGTAGAGCTTATTTATGATTTAAAAAAATCATATAAGTGAAATGTTTCATTTACGAATTTATGTAGATCTCAACGGCGTTCCTAATGCATTAAAGATTTTTTTTTTAATATTTCCCATAGCCCAGTCGTTCATTGCACATCTAGAAAATGGACATTGCACATCTAGAAAATGCTATAAAATTGATTTAATGTACAGGTACTTAACTAGGGAGTACAGGTACTAAACTTTCTTCGCTTTAACTAGGGAGTATTTAATAGTACAGGTCGCAGGAGGATATTTGCATCGAGCCACTAGGTTAATAGGTCCCCGTTCTGATTTTCCGCAGTGACTAGACAAAGCACTTGAAGGATGACGGAGCACATCCAGGCAACCTGATTTTCTACTCTTCAAAGTTATCTAAATAGCAGCGCAAATGCATATGCCGAGTAAATAATTCGACCGAAAGAGCACAACCTCAACCCCGTTGATTAGTACCATTGGCTCGGGGGTATACGGATAAGTATGCTAAGCAAATATGACTCGGCAGATGCAGTACGAATAGAATAAAACGAACGTAACTACCATTATTTGCACCAAAAACTTTATGAAACTTTAATAGAAAGAAAATTGGATATGAATATGAAGTACGCCGAAGAATTTTGTTGCACATTTGCAAAGATTTGGGCTTTATGGACTGATACCACTGAGCTGATGTACTACTGTACGAACAACGACTTTTTTGAAAGTCGCTGTGTTATATTGATTCAGTTTACGCAGCTTAAACCGAAGTTACTGCAAATAAATCTCCCAAAACAGATAAAATTGCAATAAACTATTCCACCATAAAGATAAAGAGTGCACTTAAACAATTTACGGCTATAAACACTTAATCGCATTTAAATATAAATTTATCCCTGTTCACATAAAAGCAGATTACAGAAGCCTCACTCCGGTAATTAAGTGTTAGTTTTGTCCTTCTCTGCTGATTTCGCTGATGCTAATGAGCCAAAGGCATGAATTTGGAAGCATATGTAAATGTTTCTTCGCGCATTTTTTAAAATTAAAATATTTCTAAAATTTAATATTTAATTCAATTTTGATAATTAAATTAAATTTCATTTCGATGATTTAATCTTTAGAACGGGAACGGTTTTTCCACTTTGAGCCAGAGCACGGCGGCACAGGTTCAAGTGGCCCCAATCGTGCTGCACAAAATCACAAATGTTAAATATATATTTTTTTTTGTTCCGGATCACTGTAGTGAATAACACTACAGGAGGTTATTGTACCCCTCGCGTCGCT
>JAUJYS010003308.1:0-13286 GCA_033995665.1 Melogona broelemanni | reverse complement strand
AAAAAAAAAAAAAAAAAAACTGTATGCATTTTAAAACATAACAAACAATAATTTTTAAAAAATTTTTTTGAAGAGACTTCCCCATTATGGGTGAAGTAATCCGACGAGCTAGTCACAAGTTATCTGACAGAACAACGGATTCTGTAGGTTACATAAATATTTTTGGGATAGCTGTATAAAAAGAGATTCATTCACATTGAAAGAAATTCGTGCAAGAAAAGTAATCATAATTACTTTTCTTGCTTTTGTAATTTGTAAATTTACTGTAAATTGGTACAATAAACGTGAAATGTCTTGTTCGGATTTTGATTGTTATTAGAATCTATTTCTGTTTTTGAAAAACGAGATGTTGTGATCTCAAACAGAAAAATAAAAATCATCTGGCCTAATACTCTTACATATATCGCCCAATTCAACTACCGATAATTCATATCCAAAGCAACATTGGGCATAAATAATATCAAAGCAGTGCCACCTGCTGAACGCCACTACATGTAAAACTAAGCATCCGCAACTTCCTTAGGCAAATATATAAATTATTTTTTTGAATTTTTTTCAGGTGTCGAGATGATCAAGTTACGAACTCATGAAATAATTCACGTGTCGAACGATCAATTCCACATCTAGAGAGCACCTCTACAGCTAATAAAGTACACGTTGATGCTACGACAAAGTGTGATTGGGTTGACGCGATTCTAGCGCCACTTACGCCGTTCCCCCGTACCCGCAGACTCGCCACTCGTTAAACCAGCGACGCGCGGTCACAGCAATCACCAGAACAGTGCATTCTGTCGCGCCATAGCCTGATGGTGCGAGATAGAAGAGCGACATTAATAAACAGCGGCAGAAAATTGTGTCATCGGGTATCTTTTAGAGCCGCTTTTATAAACCCTCGGCGCATATTAACGTTTTTATATTGGGCTCTGCGAGACAGACGGAAATGCTGGCGAAAAAAAAACGACATTCACCTCTTCTTAGATATTCAATTCACATTCCTGTTAGTGGCCGTAAACATTTGCATTGAAATGCGCAGTAGATGTTCTAGGAAGAATAGCGGCAATTGGTACAAAATATGACTATTTATCTACCCGTGAACCCGTATTGTGAAGAATCAAAACGACATATTTTGGACATACCCGATAATGTTGAACGTAGTCTCTCATGTTGTAAATTTAAATTCGGTAATGCCGGAATAAGTCGTCATCGTTTCATTTATTTAAATGTCCTATAGTGCGACAATATAATTAATTGCTGAGTGCCCCTTTGCTTTTATGAATCAATCATTGTTTCATAATCTCACTTGAAATACTCCTCATAAAAACTTTACTTTACATTAAAAATACAGATAAACATGATGCGATTTCTTAGTGGCAAAATTTAAATTACAGAAGCCACAATTACAAATTTAAAAAACTTGCGTTTTTTCAAGAAGGATTTAATATGGAGTAGACTCCAATGTTTGTCTCGTTCAGCCAGGAGTGCCCCACTATGAAAACCCTACGTGATACCAGAAAATGAACGTGATGTTTTTCCCTCACTACCACTACCACACCACACCACCACGTACCACGACCATATCTCTGTCGTTTGCGCTGCATATATCGTTTCTTTTCTTCTGTAAACGGCCTACCTACATTGGCGTCGACAAAATTAATTTAAAGAAAGAAAAGCAATTTTTCCCCCTCCCCTCACTCTTTCTCTCTCTCTCTCTCGCTCTCGCTTCCTCCACCAAGACTCCGCCGCCACATGGGCTGCAACCGCACACTGCAGCCATGTACATTGAGCTGCGGCATAATCACAAAGTTAGGGAATGGTGAAAGCGAAGAAAAAATGCTTGTGTGCTCTCGTTGGCAAGTATGGAGGAGGAGGAGGAAAAGGAGACGGGTGGACGGGGAAAGAAGAAAAGCCATTTTCTCGCCACGTCAATCAATAGGCATATGCTAGTGCGAGCGACCACCGCAATACTATGCACGGGATGGACCCGGACCTGGAAACATCAAATGTGTTAACCGCGTGCTCTGCCGGCCGCCATCTTAATCGATGCTAGCCAATGACTCGCATAGACAACGCTGGATAATTCTCCATCAACTGGAATTGGATGGCCGATATCTTAAAATGGTGAAAACAAAAAGGGTAACTCGTGAAATCTGCAGGCAAATGCGGGGTTTAACAGATGCGACGAGATCGTTAATGGAAGCAGTTTCATTATCTTGATTTCAGTGAAACTAGTGAAAAATAAGTCAGTTGAGTCCGTAATACCTGCACACACAACGGTGATTCGAAAATACACCTTACAAACTACGTTTTTATTCGTTATTGTATAAACCAGAACCACATTTGATGCAATATAAGACAGAATAACAGTTGACTTCGAAAACAATAAATGTTAGAATAGGTTATTTCTTTTGTTTTAATTGCATATTTCAGTCACAACATATTTCTGAACCGCGGAACTGTAGAGCTGGCATGAATCAAGAAAACATATCACTCTACCAAATCGAGCAGCCTATGTTGGTCAATTAAATCGGTCGCATTGCCAGACGAACTTAATGAAACATAATTTACGGAAACGGAATTTTTATTTTGCTCGAAATACAATTATTCAAAAAATGATAAAATTATGAAACAAATTTGGTATATATCCAATATTATTTTATATATTATTTGAACGTTTCTTGTTTGGATAAATTTCACCCAGCCCTGTCTTATGTAATTTTCACCAACCGTCTGATATAGAAAATCACATTTGGCAGAGTCGTGAGCGGTCTATGAGGGTCATTGTTACTTTCCCATGTTTCCAAGGACGACGGCTACATATCCAAAGGCGGGCAAACTAAATATCGGGATGGCTCGTCGTGTTTACACACGCGAGTCTCAGGCGAGCAAACAGCCGCAGCAGTCTTCCATTCGCCGTGACGCGGTCTCGCGCGCGCGCGTACGTACGTACACAGAAACCCACGCGGAAATAAAGCAGCGAAAAACAATGGCCGCTCCTATAATAACACTGTAGCCGGTTAGCCAGTAAATTGGAGTCGCAACGGCACTGTTAAAATAGTCTCGATACATATTGGTACCGAGCTGCCCGAGTGGACCGATTTAGGCTCACCGTCACAATGCAGAACTTCCTTGAGGACACAAAACCAAGCAATAAGGCTTTGGTGAGACAGATAGCGCACAAGAATTATCCAATTACAACAGAATTTTGAATGTGATAATCAATAGTTGGGTTCGCTTTCAGAAGGATGCTAAAGCATTATCTAGCACAGCATATTAACGTAGATTCAATTCAGGGAAAAATAAAATTCAACAACTACAATACTCCAGTATTCAATGTGCACTCTGGAGATTGTCACTAAATGACACTGGTGTCATCCATTAGGTCTGTGGTCAATGAAATTGTCAAAAACCAATCAAATGAGCGCTGCGCTTTATCATTCAGTGAAGCCCAATGTCAATTACCGGTAACCTGTGTCGGCAGGTTGAAATTTAACTCTTGTAAGGTACAATCTACCGTTAGGAGCGCTGTGAACGTCAAAATAATTTACTGTCTTACTAGGTGGATTCGGCGCACCTTATATGAGTTGAATATGACGATGACCGGCTGTGCGCCTTGTACGCCGTTTCTCTGACAGGCTTATAGCGAATACAAATAGTAAGTCATGCACAGACGCCACAATCAAAACTCATAGAACTTGCTAACCGTACTTGCAGCGCATATCCAGAGTATTTTTCACTTTATTGTTAGAGTCGCTGATAGGACTACGATGAAATAATATTTTAACTATAATCGGAGACAGCAGTGTGGGCTATGGCTAAACGTGACGCCATTCGAACTGCTTATACAAATGTTTTATTTATAATTCTCCGCGAGGCGAACTAAAACAGCAAAGATAGAAAAACGTGGTGGGGGCGATAACGAAAAAAAAAAAGCTTCACCGAGTGCGTAGGTCAGACGACGATCATCATCACTCAAAGCGGGGAAAATTAAAGATTGGGGAAAGGAGGGGGGAGGAGCCACAATAAATTATTGCAATCTGTCTTCCTTGTAACTGCTCGTCTCGATCTGGCGGCGCCCAGAAACAACACGAGTACATTTCTCTCGAATATGAATTTGATATGAAGGCATTTAATCATTAGGTTCCTCGCCTGTAACAGCGCGATCTTCTTCTACGGAAAACTAGCGTGCAGCTGGTGTGCACGTAGGAGAGCAGCGAAAAATTATTGCGCGGCAACTTGTCAGATTAAACATTTCAGTTGGTGTTTTTGTTGCAGGTTCGAGTCGAGGCGCGTCTATGGCGTAAAATCAACTAGAGACCACCTGATCCTCTAAACAGATAATGTTTTTTTTACCGTATTCATTCAAAGAATTTATTCATCGAGATGGGACAGGTTTCCTGGTAGACAGATCGGTAGGCCACCCGTGGGCGCTACTGTCTCCTTCACCATGTTGAACTTTTAAACGCCATCTATCGGAATTTTACGGAGAACACCCAATGATTGATTAACCTCATTTTCTGGTATTTTCGGTTCATTTTCTTTGCTGCACATTTTGAACACAAGACGACAAATTAATTTAAAATCTTTATATTACTATTGTGTCACTGATGGAATTTCCCATCAATACTTGATGAAATTTAAATGGTATTGCCTCAAATCTTGTGGACAAAGTTCATGCAGACTAATCGCCAACCACAAATCCATTTTTCCTTTTCACGAGTGTGTTTATCACCATAAGAGGGCAAAAGGTCCAAGGAGGATGCATAAGGCGAGAGATTCGCGATTAGTGTTTGCCAACATCTTGCATCACAAATCACACGGATAAAAATGCGGGATGGTAAAAAGAAACCACGGCCGCAACCTGTTGCATCGGTAACCACATTAATTTGGTGTGACGTTCAAATTATGCCCGCACCACTTCCTTCTGGTGTCGGATGTCCCTATTTTTTTAAATTTAAATAAAATATTAATTTGAATGAATATCACATAAACACGTTTCATTTGACTGACAGCACTGCTGCCAGTCAAATGAAACACAATGTGTTCAATTACTGTAATTAAACGTGCCATTCGCAGGTAATCTAAATACTCTAAATATACAGAAGTACTCTAGACATGACGAACGGTATACAAAACTAACAATAAACAACATCATAATAGTCGATTAATTGGTGATAAAAACTTTCCCATTTCATTGTTGAAAGACAATTTTTATTTTTTTTATTAATATAATTTTTAATGAAAACATATTTCTTTAAACCATATTTCTGAAAACCTTTCTTAAGACATATCTTAAAACCTTTGAAATTCTTGTCTGAGCGATAAAATCATTAAAATTTGTTAATATTATTTAATAATATTATTAAATAATATTTGTTACAATTTTAATTACAATAAATACACGCAAGCAGCCCCTTTTTAGAGGGCCAATGGCTGGGGTCAAAGACCAGTTATGGACAGAGATGAAGTTGTCCTATTTTAACAGGCTCTGTATTTGAGGCTCTGGTAGATTGGTCCACTGTTGTTCCCCAGATAATTTTTTTGACTTTGCTGCGATGCACTATATCATACAGAGCATCCTACACGAAAGGTAAGCCGACTTTGTGAATATACTCTCTTACACGACGGGAATCGGGTGTTGGTCTTTGACCGTGATATTACGATGCCTCAAACGTCCGCAAATCTCTAGCTCTTTTCTTTTGCGGCCGTCGACATTCCTCGTCGTCTTCATAACGCGAGCGCGTAAAGGAGGGAGTGGCACGAGTGCGGTTCGCCTAATGCATACGCACTCATCTCCCCCTCCCCTCCCCTCCCCCCAACTCTTCGAAGTCAGAGTCAAGCTGCGCAAAACTCTTATTTTCCATAATCAATGAACGTGGTAGAAGAGTTGGACGTGTCCTACTGAATACGAGAACGTGTTCGTTGTTTAAGCTTCAATGAGGCTATATACGACACGCATCTAAATAACACACTAAGTATGAGATAAACCAAATTGCATGCAGTTCAATCTATAGTGCACACTTTGTTCATGTGTCAGTAGACAATACGGATTTTTATACAGCGTTACAGCGTTTAAGGTGATTTGGTTAAACTGGTAGAAATTAACCCGTTAATAAATAATTGTCAAACTAAAATGTGGAATCTTGTTTGAATGACTGAATGATGACAAATAGTGAAAAGATTCAGACACAGTTCGATAAAATTAATACAAAAATACATTTTCTTGTTTCCAGTTACTGTAACTGTACTTATTTCTAGTTACAGCCATGGCCAGAGAGATTTGCAAACTGCAGTGTCACATACAGATTTAAATTATCACCAATAATTATTCGACATTCTGTAGTACTCGTACATCTGCATTAAAAAGGCCTAAAATTTATTTTTCACAAAACATCATTTACGATGCTAAAAAATCAGGTGGCAGAAGACGTAAAATAAAAGATTTTTTTAAATTTCCGAACTTTAATGCTGTTCCTGGTACGTGTAAGTTGCCATAAAATGGGACAAAAAATTATGTGTTTAACTGCACAAAAAATATGGACGGAAGACATGCGCCTTTATCGTTCGCCAGTCGAACGCCAACACATAGGCGAAAATATGTTTCAATCGGCAACCACATTTTTTTGTCTGTTCTCTGTTCGACGGAACCGTACGGATCGTCACGGAAGAAAAAAAAAAATAATTTATACGACGGAAATCGGGATGAGAAGTGACAAATCACATCTGACGAAAACAAAAAGATAATTGAAATGTTTAGGCGAAGGCGCGAGGGCGTTACATCGAGAACACGCGCAAAAAAATCGTGGTATTCCCTAGCTAGAAATCTTGCAGTAGTGATTCGCAGAAAATCTTGGATACTCCCACATGCAATAGCCAAGAAAGCAAAAAAACAAAATACTGCATCGCAATCGCCAATATGACGCGGCGGTCCTTAAACTACGAGCTCGATACGAAAAATACGATTCAGTCACGATGCCATCCTTCCAAGCGCAAGATTATACAGAAACTTTCTCTCTCGCTCTTAAAATTAGCACTCTTAAAAATATACTGCAATTTTTGTATTGAATTTTTGTGAACTGGCCCACCAAATGCTTATCCATGACGTCACCAGGAGTAGGAGACGACTCAACGGATAATAACATCGTTGCACCGAAATAATTTTAGTATACGATCGCAAACAATATTTGTTGCTCTTTCGAGATAATAACTTTTTTGCTTAAGAAAGAAATTTCAATTGCTTTTAAGATTAGAGCACATTAACCCTGCGATATCGCGGAAGTCTGAAATATGGAATTGCAAGCTCGGGCTCCGAAAGCTAAACGCACCCTCTACAAAACATTAGAAATTATTGAGCATATTTGAGATAGGCGAATGCCATTTGAGAAAGCAGGAACGGGTAAACTTATGGCATGTCGTACGTTATTAGATATCAGCACGCTCAAGCAAGCATGAATAAAATATGCTTATTTCGCACTTCAACAAGGGTATGAATCCAACTGACGATATGTAGCGTCCCTTAACGTCACGTACGATAATTGGCGCGTGTTCTCGGGAGGACAAAACTGTAGACACGCGCCAACGAGGCAAACAACGACTAATAGGGCAAACATTAAAATAGTCGTGACGTCATCGTTATAGGGGCGAGCGTATATGTGTGTAACGGGCGCGCGCTAAGGAAGCCATTAAATTCTCAGATGCGAAAAAAAAAAAAATTATTGTTCGCCCCCCGACGAAAAAGAAGAAGCGAAGAGGAGGAAGAGGCATAAGAAAAAGACGTAGGGTGAAAGGGAAGACGAAAAAAAAGAAAAAGAGGTGAAATGCATGACTTGATAATGCAAAAATATATGGTATCACTTTGTCACGATGGAGAAGGAAACCGGTGCCATTCTTTCGTCTATTGCTCGGCTCGTCATTGGCGGATGGAAAATAATCGTAAAAAATAGAATTCGTTATCTAGTGGCACCCGCATTATTCAGGCCCGGGCGGCGGCGACTAATTGCCGTCATTTGCAGAACTAAATGTTTCTGTAGAAACAGCGGAGGAGGTGGGTTAGTGGATGGGAAGGGAGTTGATGGGGAAAAACTGCCTCGGCCGTGGTAAAAATGGGCGCAGAGGATAAACATGGCTGGTTTGGCGAAACGTTTTCGGCGCGGAGTCACCGTGGTTGAAAACTAGGAGATGGGCGGAGTTGGTGAGCCGAGATTAATATTTCAGTTGGTTTTGCGTACGCGCCATTCGGTTTCCTAAACGTTTTTTTTTTTCTGGCGTGGAAATTTGCTCGCTCCAAAATTGAATCATTAGTATTTGCTTTCCGCAATTGCCATTCGGTGAACTCCACTGCACGAACCTCGAACCAGCGCCGCCACCGGCGAATGCCCGAATTAATCGAGTGAACGTTAGCCGTAGACAATTGAAAAATTAATCCAAATTAAAGTTTGGCGCGTCTATTTGTTGAAAGAATCCCCTTGTTGGCCTTATAACGAATCCAAAACATTTTGGGATTGAACAGCAACAGATCCAAGAAATATTTCGAAGTCGGTGACGATCGATTTGAAACAACAGTTGTTGTGATCATTGCATTGAATAATTTTAGCACTAAGCAAAATCAACGTTTATTGTAGTGGCTGCTACTGGCTCAAAAAATTATTTCTAAATGGTGCCGCTATCTCTCACGAGTATCTTTGCTTTATGTAGGGAACCAATTTTAATCTTCAATTTTCGAATTAAGTTTAAAATAAATAAAGAGGCGATATTTAAAGAACTTCTTAGTTGAACTAATGAAAACGACAACTATCACAACCCCCTTTGGTGACGTAGGCACCATCACGTGCGTTCAGTTCGTTCAGCTTTGATCGATATATCGATATATCGCCGCAGGCATCGACATAATGACCGGATCCGTATTTCGAGTCCCAATTCCTTCCGAATACACACACGCGCACGCACGTCGAGGGATAGATATCCCAGCTTGTATTTCAATTTCACCTGAACGGTGAGCGATGAAGAATTTGCCAACTCGATCGCTATTCTCAACACGCACCCAAATGCTTATTACAACAAAGTGAACATGTCGTTATGGGCTGCCTCGCGCGCCCGGGGGGAAACAAACCTTTATTAAAAGAGAGGAGAAAGGAGGGAGGGTGGAGAATCGAAAGAGAGAGAGAACACGGAACTGGCTCACGCGGCGGCGGCAGCGGCGGCGTCAGTCGAGAGAGAGGCCGGGATAGAAAGCGCAGAGATCCGCGCGCTCCGAACCAAAGTGACCTCCGGGGGCCAATCTGGGACTTGTAAACTTTTACAGCCAAGAGTTGGCCCGACTTGAGCTGCGCCCGGGCACTGGCGTGGAGAGGAGAGATAGAGAGGCCGAGAAACTAGACTGGCAAATTTTATACTGAACATTATCGCAGTATGAATGGGGGGACCATACAAAATAGTTAAATCGCGTATAGCCAGGACCACACACTCTCCTCGACAACTGCATTGCATGTAAAGCCATCAGCACGAACTAGTTACGGCTTCTCTTATCCGCGCTTCGCTTAATCACAAGATGGCGCCGTCGCTAACCCCAGCGTCACGTGGATATACGGAATCTAAATGTCACCGCTCAAGGCGCGACACCAAACTGCTCGAATGGCGTCAGAGGGCACCATATGTAACGGAGAAAATGACCAATAACCAGATATAACGATTTGAGGAGTAGCATTCAATGGAGGATCGGAATCTCCTTGTTCATGGTGTTGCAGCTAGCTCAAAGGGAACGGCATTTGAAATGGAAGGGGAATTTGACCACGATAACCGGATATAAAAATTGAATCTTCCGCTCGGGTCAAATGTAATCAGAAATAAATGCGAAGTAAAAGTCATTCGGCATGTGAATGGCTTACAATAAATGGGTTAGTTTTTGGTGTCACGTGCATTAACAGGGCACAAAGAAGACCTTTGAATCAAAATTGAATGTGCAACACTGATAGCAGAACAACGTTCACGTTCAGTAAGAGTCCATAAAAAATACGACAAACTTTGTTATTTTAAACAGTCGTACTTACAGTAAATAAACAATTTCTTAAATTTCAAACTATTGCAATGTCCTGCATTAAATATTACTTTAAAAAATGAGAATTTTTTAACAATTATATTCCAGAATGAAGTTGCAAAATGCAATCTAAATCATTATTAGACTTTTTTTTAATCCTTGACACTTGTTTTGATGGAACATTAAAAAAATATGTTCAATCGAGAATGCCAAATTCGTAGACAGGTTGAAACGAAAATCCCTTATTACGTGACTGTCCTAAACTGAAAATGATAGATGAATGCTAGAATTATGAAACATTGAGGGTAAGCCAGTAAGTTTTATTTGATAGGGTCACGTCAATCGCAGATACTAATGGAAAAAATATGATAAGCACGTGGAAGCCCTCGTAGTCCGTTGTACGGTCAGTTGTATTGTGTCTATATGGGGTGGAAGGGGCAAGACCTATATCGACCAGGGAGATATCCCCCCCCCCCACCTACATGGAACCTCCAGTACCGCACGCGTGATGGCTTTCTATCGGAATCTCATTTGTGGAGTAGTGCAGACCTGGTGGCCGCCCAACTTGGCAGTGCAAATGTCAGCGTAATTGGTTGAAGGGTGACGGACATTATGCGCCCACTAATGTGCCAAGAAAGCCTTTTTATGTCCCTCGCCACCCTGACATGTCCATTACGGCCGTGATTTTTTTTTTTTTTTTGCTCTCCACTTCTCCTTCTTGGTGGAGGAAGGGGGCACGCTTCAATTTCGGACAGTGTCCATCGGCCGTATGTAACTGGACTCGAGCTCGTCCTGTCCCAACTAACAAGCGCCAACTCTCCGCATCAGATTTGGCTCTGGTAGATGGATAAATGGATGAGGCAACGAACTGTAAACAATGAGACTAGACGCTGCTGACTTTGCAAGGATCTATCATTCATTCTCAATCTTTTGTGCTCATATATGTTTGAACGTCCAACCGATCACTAAATCTTATTGAATAATTATAATAATAATATAAAATCAAACTATCTATTTATAAAATTTGTAGAATGTGGATGCGGAAGTAAATCAGTGAATTTATTAAATGAAGTACATGTTTTGATTGGGCTAGTTAAACAAAAGGGGGAAACTAACATTGCAGTACCAGCAATAATACTAACGAAACACACAAATGACTAATAAAAATATCGCTGTTTTTTTGCAAATAAATCCAATCAATAAAAAAAATATTTCGATTAAAAGTTGGTGGAATTAATATATATTAAATTTAAAGCCTAATGCCGGCTCTTCAGGTTTATGCAGGATATATATTTCAGGAACATATCTTATGAAATCATTCAATTACAATGTTAGAAAAACTAGCTTACAAAATAGAAAAACAGATAAGTCAAAATATTTTTTTTTTTAATGTGGAGGTTGCGGAGGAAAACACCTTAGTTTTTTCCTAGCGCTGTAGCCGTTGGTTTACAAAGTTATAAAAATTCAAAATAGCCGCGAAATCGAAAGCCTATATGTGGAGAAAAAAGAAATTTTAAAAACGGTGTCTGTTATCTTGTCCTTGGAGATCAGGCCTGTTATCCTCTAGCTAAACCCCCAATCTCGTTGGAAAGGAGAGCACCGAAGAGACAGGCATCGATGTGTCCTCCGAGAGCCATCGTCGGTCCGCAATAATGCAACCTGCCACTTGGAGCGTGGCATATAAAAATGGCGGGTAGCCAGTGCCCGTCACATTTGATTGGTCCGGCGCATGCATAATGCGACATAACTTGCACATTTGCTTGCCCGAGATGGCGCGTGGCCGGCTATATGCGGGTGTGTACGTATTTCGTGCCACCGCCGACACCCCACATGCGTACACGTCTCCTCGAGACGGCAAAGACAGTAAATGAGTCCCGGCGAGAGAGAGAGAGAGCCGGAGATACGAAGTCACCGAGAAAGTCAAGCGGAAAGAACAAAAACAAAAGAGCTGACCGGCCAAGAAGTGAGATGAGCAACCACAATACTCCTGCGAACCTACGCCTTCATACGTCTTATCACTCTGGATTGGACAGCGATATTCAATTCCAATTGCCTTCGCCGCCAGGGTTGCAATTGTCACTGTGAGATCCCTCTCATCAAACACCAAACAATTGCAAGATATTTTCAGGCGAGAATACAACCCGTGGGCACCAAACATCGCCAAAAAAGCCAATTGAGGACTTTAAAGTATCCATTTAACTTTTTCTTTGAAGGAAGTCATTTCACAACAAAGTTTCGCGTTGAACTCCAAGGAACAGTAGTTATGTTTGGAGAATTCATTAGCCATCATCGCACATGATGGTTAGTCACAGAAAAATAATGCGTCAAAGGAGAACGTTATTAAAAGATTTATAGGGTAAACTAGTGTAAAAGAAAGCTTCATATGAATATTCGGCTAAATTACACGTTCACGATATGAGCGACCTGAAAATACGGTATCGAGTGGGTTGCGTAGCGAAACTGACTTACCTAACCAAAAACATAACATAAAGTGACTAATCACGCGAGATTGACTTTCGCTACGCGCCCCACTCGATACCGTATTTTCAGGTCGCTCATGTCTTGAACGTGTAACTTAGCCCTATAGTCAATACTGTACGAATTTACCAAAAAAAAAAAAATATTTTGAAAGGAGGATCAAATCAGTTCCTTTTGTTTCATTTGATGTATGGAACTACAACAATAACTGGAGCAAGTTCCTTTTTGAAAAAGACCATAAACAACTCTCATGACATTGGTAAAACCAGAGTTTTCAATCTTTGTTATTGATAAATGTTTTTGCTGAACTTGTTTGATCTAAAATACGTCTTATCTCATATATTATTCCTTTAAATAAAATATTGCGCAGTACTATTGTTAATAAGTGGCTTTGTTCATTTAAAAATACAGGGCGATCCGCCTACACGAGAACGGGATTGTTAAACGATTCGCCACTAAGTTCAAACTGGACAGCTACAAGTCGTGCGACAAGGGACTGACCAGCGAATCGATGTCACTTAATCAAGTACAGGGACTGTTCTACATACTGGGAATAGGCATAGTCCTGTCCTTTGGAGCTCTACGTTTGGAAATAATGGTGTATCGCAATTAATTCTTTGCCCGCCCTTTACAGCATCGTGAGACAAAATGGCGCCCAATTGTAGTTTGATCTTTTTGCCCAGGCATTTGTATATATTGTGTACTAGCGCTTAAGCCTTTCCGAGGACAGGCAGCAATTGAACAGGCAACATACATTATATGATGACGTCATGAATTT
>JAUJYS010003307.1:0-13288 GCA_033995665.1 Melogona broelemanni | reverse complement strand
CTGGCATAAGCATCCTCAGTGTTGTTTACTGTTGACACCTCAGGATTGTAATCCAGCAGAAATGAGTCCTCGAAGCGGGGTGGCTTTGGTTACATTTTATTAGTGCAAATTGACACGCATACTGTCCAAAATTTGGACCTCTGAACTTTGCATGCTTTCTAACAAAAGTGAAATAAATCACCGTGAGGATGACAATTTGATGCTTTGGAGATAAAAATGGCAAAATTTTGCTACTAATATAATAAATTCGTATAAATCGCGGACAAATTAATTTTAATTTATTTAGAGTCACAAATGTTTGATTATTTTGTAATTTCCCTTTTTCAAGGGAGCATCATGAGGGGGGGAGTGACAGCACGAAAATAAATAAAATAATAGTGCCGTTGAAACTTGGATCGACAGTTTATATTATTTTGATGAAGAGAAATTGTTTGTTATAGTTTTATTTAATTTTAGTCTGATGGGACGAATTTAATAAGTTACGTTGCTTAGTTTTAATTCATACCATTTCAGGGGGAATAAGCGAATATTAGGGGGGATGACGAAGCGGGAACATAGGTGGCAGCACCTATTGCAGAATTTTTATCGACGACCAGTTCATCGTTTTACATGTAGTGGACATGTGTTTGTTGCAAAAACTGACACGAATTTTGTGCGATGGTGCACCAAGAAATATTTGACCGATTGGAATAAAATTACTTGATAAAATTGAGGAATATGACCCAGGCACTGAATATGGCCTCGGTTCTTAGATACGACGTATATAAAAATTTTGCCATTGGTTACAAGGCGGAGTAATTAAAAAAAAAATTTCTTCAAGAAACAAGTTTACATTGCCACATGGCGAGCAGGGAATTTAATTTTTATATTTCTATAAACATTTTACCGTGAACGGACACGGAACATTGGTTAATTTATGGTTTCTTATGTTTTGAGGTTTCGAATCGAACAGTCATTTTTATTTTTTATTTCCGCAATACTAATAGCATCGCAGTTACGGCTGGCTCATCCACCTGGGACATTCAGTGGCCGCCAGCCGCTACCGCGATTCCTGTATCCACGCATTTATTCAAAACAAAAGGCTATAAGCAAGCAAATCTTACCATACAGAATCAAATCGAACAGTCTAGAGCTGTGTTCGTTAGGGGATTTGATGAGGGATTTTTCCACGTTCAAAATGTGTGGGCCAAAGGCATGGCACACTGTGACCGGGGTACCTGCGAACTCCCCAGTGGAAATGACGCTAGAGTGCTTGACTTGATAAATTTAGAGAATTATGACGCTACACTTGTAAAATAAAATAAATCTCTGTGGATTTAACAGTAATTTCAAAATAAGGGTTTTTCAAGATTCAAATTATTTAATCTCTTTTGCAAGAGATTGTTTTGAGGGGGGGTAATTGGCAGCACAAAGATCCCATAATTGGTTTTATCACGGATGGACGCTAAATATTGTTTTATTAAAGAGTCATGATGCTAGTTGGTCGGATTGAGCCGAATCGAACAGTCTTTTTTTGTTCCGCGATACTGGTAGTAGCACGGTTACGGCTGGATCGTCCACCTGGGACATTCAGTGGCCGTCAGCAGCAACCGCAATTATTGTATTCACGCATTTATTTAAAACAAAAATCAATAGGCAAGGAATCTTACCGTACAGAATTATTAAAAACAAACTTTATATATTGTAGTGATCTTTATTACTTAGACTCCACGATTTTAAGACTTGCACATTCCAATTCACACACACCACAAGCGCCAAAATCAAGGGAGTTCTTAGTCATATTTGTTCAATTGTAAAACTAACAAATCCGTTTTAAATCATTATCACAAACCTTCTTCAAATACACCAATCTTATCCTTTTATCTCAACACTCATAATCGAATCAAATGCATATTAATTAATATGGGGGCTCCACCATCTAGTTTACAAATGCAGAAACTAGCAAAGGCCTGAACTACCCACTTGGATAGTACCTGAGAATAGGTCACTAATTGACTAGGATGTCTTGGGGCTGGCTAGGCTCCACTAGGATTTAAACTAGGGGTGGGTTTATTGGCAACTCACTTTTGTCTGCAGATTCATCTCCTTGGCTCTGGCTGCAGAATTTAGGGCTTCTTATCACACCTTCATTTAACACTCTTGAAACTCTGAAGCACGAAATTCACCCTCTTTACACTCCCAACTTTCCCAATTCCTAATCTTTCTTCTTCAGCTCCTCAAAATCAACCTCCTCTGTTGAACTCCAGAATTAAGTGTTTTGTTGAGAAAACTCCACTAGTCTGCCTAGCTGAAGTTGTCTCTGTTTACAGTTTCGAGATCTCTCATTGGTTGAGAGGTTGGGACAGCAGGCTGTCCTCTGTCTCTCTACTGTACTGGTGCGCCCCTGGAGGTAGTCACCAGAAGCACACTGCTAATTTTACCCAATAATTTCCCAAATTAGCCTTAAGGTTACACTCTCAAAGCCTTGTCAGAAAATTGTCTAGTTTGCATGATGTTGGAGCCCCAACATTAGAGAACACATTTTGCATAATTTTAACACACTTGCCGGAAGCTTTTACTAGGAAAACGGGCCCGAACTGGGTCTTTACCCTGATTGCTGCAGTGCTGCCCCACTGGCAACATTCCTAGTCCCTTAAAAGGGTGACACATTCATGAGCCTGGTGACCCAGTTGGTCCAGTCTACTCTGGACTTGTGTCTCAAGAATGTGTTGCCTCTATTCAATTTGAACTGGCAACACATTCCTGGAACTATTTGGATGCAACCCCCACTGTGTGACAGTTGGCGATGCATTCTTGGCTCTCTGAATGGCGACCTTCTATTGTCTGCCCATTGGGCGACACATTCCTAAGGCGACATGTCGCCAATATGCCGTGCGGGCAGGGGCAGCAGCACATATCCACGACAACATACCCCATTCAACGAGGTTTGCCACTGAACCTGCAGCAGGTGGGACAAACCTAGAAGACCTGTGATATATTGTCTGGAAAACACCAGCTTAAATTAATCCCCTACTTAACACTTACGAACAAAACACACATGCTTCCGGCACTAAAAAAAATAATTACAAATCATTATCACACCCTAGGATAGTTCGCAATCCTATAGCTGCCACATCTTTCTTAGGTCTCGCGATCATGTGTAAAAGACCATTCTGTATGGTAGACAGCATAGCACAAAAAATTTTCCTCTTAGCCCTATTCAGATGCCTGTTCACCACAGTGGTGCGATTCCCCCACACACCAGATGTGTAGGTGAGTAGAGGAATCACAGCGCCGTGGTAAACAGTTAAGGCAGATGAAATAGAGGATAACCCCCAAGTGTCAGAAGCCAGGTACCAGAGCTTTCCCATCACCATTCTCGTTCGTCCCCGCACATCTGCGAGATGGTCAAGGAAGAAGAGACGGCGATCAAGGGTGACGCCTAGCACCTTTACAGCATTTGTTATTTTTATCATAGCGCTATCCATATGGATGTTGTCACGATGTTTAGTAGTAGGATGGTTTCGGTGGGACGGGAACATGGCCTGAGTCTTTGCAGGATTAAAGACCAGGCCATGCAGGTCTCCCCAGTGTTTAATCTGGAGAAGTGCAGCATTCACCGCCTTAACCAAAATATCAGGCTTACTAGCTGTAACAATTAATAAGAGGTCGTCTGCGCACGCTTGCAGGTGGATCCCGCGCCGAAAGGTAATATCAAATATTGAGTCTAGGAGAAAATTCCAGAGCAGTGGCCCACTACAGAACCCTTGCGGGCACTCCCATAGTGGGTCGCAGCTCTATCTCCACATCTCCCTCTAAGATACTCCCTTCGGTTCCGGAATCCAGCCTTAACAAGGTTGATTAAATTCTTGGGGCAGCTCTTGCTCTTCAGCTGGTCTATGATCATAGGCCAGCTGGCCCGATCGAACGCCCCAGTAATATCTAGAGATACAACAATCATTTTTTTCTTGGCATCAATGCCCGCCTCGATTTTTTTGACCGCCCCTGCCAGTGGCTCCTCCATGCCCATCTATGCACGAAAGCCATACTGGTGGTGCGAGATCCGGCTCGCACCACCAGCATGTATTTCATGTGTGCTAAGCGCGAATGACACTCTCCCAGCGAGGAGTTTGTCCAGCAACTTGCTGAGGACGGGGAGGAGACAGATGGTACGACGTGAGGCAGGGCTAGTTACATCCTTTCCCGGCTTAGGGATGGCGCACAGCCTGGCTGCCTTCCACAGCCAGGGTATTTTGCACACGGTAAAACATTTGTTTGCTAATAATAGAAAAGGTTCCCCAAGCACACTCCATAAACCCTGCACTGCCCTGTATGTCACCCCATCCCTTCCCGGGCCTTGTCGGGTGCAGTAGTCTGTAGTGCCGCCCACACCTCCTCCTCCGTGAACAGGGGGTCGTTAGGCTTTGCTGCGGGATATCGGGTGTAAAAAGTTTTCGGGAGGTTGGCTTCTAGTCTTAAATAATTTTTTTCTTCAAGCGTTAATTGCTGTGGGGTGGGAAAAAAGGCTCTACCCAGGAGCTCCAAAGTTTCTTGGGTTGTAGTAGTGTATCTGCCCTGTTTGTCCTTCATGGCAGATAACACACCTGGTTTTTTGTTGGTGGAGGCCATCTTGTATAGCCTCCCCCAGGGATTGTCTGAATACTCTAGATTGCAGAACTCATCCCATTTCCTCTGTTTTTTTTCTCGTGCAATGGTGCGGAAATGATTTTTGGCTGCTCTGTATTCAGCGATCAAAAAGGGGTCAGGATGAAGAGAGTTCTGAGCTCTCCTCCATTTGATAGCTTTCTTGTGGAGTTTGTCTAATTCGTCGACCCACCACTGGATGCCAAAAAGTTTTATTATAAATTTCTTTTTTTGGCGGTTGGACGACAGAGCATAGCTTATGGCCTTATCAATGTGGGTGGTTAATTGATTAATAGTTAGGGCTTTAATTTCTTGCGAAGTCAAACGGGTGTAGGATTCTAGGAATTTAAGTTTAAGGGCATCCCAGTTTGCCTGATGTAGTCTAACGTAATGAGATTTAAGAGGAGGAGTTATGGGAGGGACATGGTGACTAGTAAATTCTGCGATTAAAACTCTGTGGTCCGATTCACGAAGGGCTCCTCACTCCAATGCTGGACAAACTTCCGGAGAAGCGCATCCGAGCACGTCGTCACATTCAGCCAGCTGGAGCAGCGACGACGCTCTCTGGACACTGGCTGGGCTGTCCATGTGGGTGGACCATCTGTGGGATTAAGAACGTGAAGACCCTGGTCTGTGATCCAGTCCAGGGTATCGTACCCACGATGGTTCCGGACATGATTGCCGAGCAAGTCGCTACCCCAAGCAGCGTGCTCGGCATTCATGTCCCCACCCACAAGGAAATGCCTGATGCCGAGGTCCCTGAGCCCATCCATGACGTCGGTCAGGCCCTGAAGTTGTTGGAGATGTGCTGTTTTACTTCTGGTGGAGTTTGCTGCCGGCACATACACGGACTAGACTGCCACATCTTGTCAAAGATTTTGACAATAGCCACGGCCACCTGGTCGGTGCACAGTTGACCCTGCTGGTGCCCCAGCTGGATCCTATTGTGCATTAACATGATGGCCTGAGGATTGTCACTGTGGCAAATGATTTAACTGACTAATATTTGCCATGCTTAGCTCTGTGGTCGGACTGATCTTAGGGAGACGTCGAGTTGCGCTAGAGGAGCAGGTGGCAGTTGTCTGGTGCTGCCCAGAGGGAAGAGAGGTTTCTTGGTTAAGAGAGGTGGGAGGAACGTTATTGCCAATGGATTTGGACTTCTGATTTTTTTGTTGTTTTGTTTGTGGATGACCTCCTGAAATTGGACAATGTTGAACGGGTTGTCCTCCTCGTCGGGAATTTCAACCCTCGGGGGAGGCCTGACTCATTGTCCAATTTCAGCGGTGAGGAGAGATGGGGGTAGGATTTTGGGGGCAGGGTGGGCCTGTGGTGTGCAGCTCCTTGGAGCTGTCTGCCGGTGCACGTCGTGGAAGGAGCTCGTAGAATCCCTTGAGGGGGATAAGCCGTTTAGGTTTTATTTTGATTGGTATGACTAAGACTTTGGGTACGCTGTGCCGGGGCAGGCTGGCGCTGGGGAGCCGCAGCGACTAGAAGTGAGCAGCAAAGCCCACTTTCCCAGAGCCATGTTTGGCGAGAGCCCCCAGCATACTTCCTGTGGTAATACAGCCTAATTTCAAAGAAGAATTCCAGGGATCTATGATGTGGTCTGGGTTAAATCCAGAAGAGATAGCTAACGTGTGAGGGGCTGTCTTAATCACACTACGGTTAACTGGTGTGGTTACAGTTCTATCCGGTGTAACCTTTTTTACAGTGAGAAGCCAAGTTAAATATCGAGCTAGGGCGTCCGGCAGACTAACACCATTCTGCACCGTGATGGCCGGTAGCAGGATAATAGTCTCAGGTTGCGCGTTCAAAAGAAGTGAGGAGCTTAGAATCTGGTCTGCCCCTTCCAGTTCGGATACCAGTTTGGTAGTTACGATGATAATATCCGCCTGTGCTGTAGCCCCAATTACCCTCCTGGCTACTCGCTTACCATATCTCATAGAAGGGTGAACTGGCATCAAGTTTCGATTAAATGTGGGGTGCAAGACTGGGATTGTTTCGTAAAACTTCTCAACCTTGGCCCGCCACATCGTATGGCGGACTCTAATCTGTTCCTGAAGAGGGGAGCAGCCTAGAATAAGGTGCAAGCCAATTCGTGCCACATTTTTGCGTGGGCGAACAATTGTGTGCAAAATGCCATTCTGGAGAGTGGCCAGACGTGAGTAAAACACTTTTTCTTTTGCCTGGTTAAGGAATCTATTTACCACATTTATTCTATCACCCCAGACACCAGCTGCGTACGTTAATAATGGGACAGTGGCGCCATGGTAGATCGTAAGGGAGGATTTAATAGAAGACATGCCCCAAGAATCTGCAGCTAAGGATCGCAATTTTCCCATAGCTATTCTGGTGCAACCCTTGAAGTCAGCCAGGTGGTCCAAGAAAAGTAGGCGGCGGTCTATAGTCAAACCGAGAACTTTAATAGTCAGAGATTTTGATGGGCGAATTAGCCATCGTGATTTGGGTTTAAAAAGGGGTGAAAGTTGGGAATGCTCTGTGCGAGGGAAACATTGCTTGGGTTTTCGTGGGATTGAATATTAGGCCGTGCAAGTCCCCCCAGCTTTTAATCTGATTAAGTGCAGCATTGGTTGCCTCCATCATGAGACTGGCAGATTCAGCTGTCACGATTAAAAGCAGGTCGTCTGCGTACACTTGCAGATGAATGCCCTCCTGGAATTGAATGTTGAAAACGCAGTTGAGGAGGACATTCCAAAGGAGCGGCCCACTACAGGATCCTTGTGGACATACCATAGTGGGGCGCAGCTCCACCTCCACTCCACTCCACCTCCACTCCACTCCACTCGCGACCAGCACGAAAGCCGTATTGGTGATAGGATAAATTGCCTGTGCCATCTACCTGATTTTCATGTGCCCCCAGCGCAAATGACAAACGATTTGTCATAACCTTATCTAGCAGTTTGTCTAGTGCGGGCAAAAGACAGATGGCCCATCTGGAAGCTGGGCTCGTAGCGTCCTTCCCAGGCTTGGGGATCGCGCCCACCCTGGCCGCCTTCCAGATTCGAGGAATCTTGCCTACAATCAGACATTTATTTGCAAGTTCGAGAAAAGGATATTTTAGCACTATCCACATCGCCTGTATCGCTCTATACGGGACGCCATCCCTACCTGGAGCCTTGTCTGGTGCGACTTGGTCCAGCGCCGCACAGATTTCGTCCTCTGTGAAGAGCGGGTCATTAGGTTTGGGATCCGGGAATTTGAAAAAAAATTTAGGGAGCTGAGCCAGGTTGCTTAAACGTTTTTGCATTACGCGGTCTAGGCGGACTGGAGTAGGAAAAAACGTCCTGCCAAGGAGTTCAAGCAATTCTTGGGTATTTTTAGTATATCGTCTTTCATGGAAGAAAGAATTTTGGCATATTTCCTACCAGATGAGGCGATTTTGTAAATTTTATCCCAGGGATTGTCGATATATTCTAAATTACAAAGTGAGTCCCATTTTAATTTATTTTGAACACATTGTTCAGAGCGAAATTTATTTTTGGCATTTGTGTACTTGGTATTCAAGCTATCATCCTGTTGACGAGAGTACTAACTTTCCTGACTTTCTTGTGAAGTTTTGCCAGGCGCTCTGTCCACCATTGTACCCCTAAGAATTTATGGGGGGAGGCGCCTTTCTGACGATACTTGGCCAAGGCCATTGCTATAGACTGATCTAAATGGGATAAATGTTGATGAACAGTTAGATTTGAGATGTCGCCAGGGGATATAGTTTGATATGAGCGTTCAAATATTTTTTTGACTTCCTCCCAGTCCGCTGTTTTAAGGCGTGCATATTTAGGTTCATTAGGGAGAGGGGGAGGGGTTGTTTTGTCAAGTGAGAAGTGAGCTACCAAGACGCGGTGATCTGAGTCCAGCAGGGGCTCCTCACTCCAGTGTTGGACAAATATCCCGTAAAGGGCGTCTGAACACATAGTCACATCTAGCCAGCTAGAGCGTCGACATGAACCAGCTCCAGGCAGAGCGACCCAGGTGGGCGGACCATCGGTAGGGTTGAGAACATGTAGACCTTGGGTGTTAAACCAATCCAACGTGTCATAGCCTCTATGGTTTTGGACGTGATTGCCGAGCAAGTCGCTGCCCCAGGCGGCGTGCTCAGCATTCATGTCCCCGCCCACCAGAAAGTGCTTTACTCCCATGCTCTTCAGGGCAGTGATTGCTTTAGAAATACCTCGGAGGTGATGACGATGTTTTTCTTTCATGCGTGTAGCACCTACTGGTGGAATATAGATGGACAGAATGCCCACCCTCAAGTCACAGAAGTAAACAATTGCCACCGGCATTTGGTCCGTGCATAGATTTTCTGGGAAGATATCAATTTTAATTTTCTTGTGGGCTAGTATTATGGCCTGAGGTGTGAACCCCTCGCCTAGAACGTGGTAATCAGTACCATAGGCTGCTCGCCAACCACCATTAATATTTGCGGTACTTGGCTCCGTGATTAGAGCCAAGCCCGTTTTCAGCTGCTGGAGCCTAATTAATAGTGGGGCGACTACAGTACTTCTCCGGTTGTTGTTGGTTTGAAGTACACAGAAATCATGGTGATCTTGTGCCATGGGACTAGCGTAAATAGAAAAAGCGAGATACAAGAAGAGGGAGAGAGTGAAGGAAGGGATGATCTTATTAGCGTGCTTAATTAAAATTCCTAGAGTTGGGATTTGGAGACGAGGTTTGCTGTTCTACAATAGTGCGGCATTCGGTCAAAGCAAAGTAATAGGAGGCACAATTCCTTCTGTCCAGAGCAGAGTGATCTGTTCGATTTTCTTGGTGAATGGTGCAGTTTATGCACTTCAACCCGATGGTGGTTGGGGAGATCACTTGAATATGGCAGTCTTCCCGGAAATGAGGCCCGGCGCAGTGCGGGCAGCACTGGTTGTTACGACAATTATGGATGGTATGCCCATATTTGATGCATTTCCAGCAGCGCGTAGGTTCTTCGCCCCATTTCATTTGGCACAGTCTGTACCCGAGTTGAATTTTTTTGATTGCTAGCAAAAGTTCCCCAGTATCTTGAGTGGTTGCGAACACCCACAGTGGTGGGCGTCGCCTGTTCGTGGTGTCCGTTGGGCCACGCAACACCAGAATTTTCTCCCACTCATCTCTGGGGAGGAGCTCAGGATTCTCTTTCCTGAGTAGCTTGATCAACACATCTTTCGTAACTGGCACAGCAGGTTTCGAAGAAGAGGATATGGGAGCTCCAAAGTTGGACCTCGGTTTTTGCGAAAACCGGTGAAAGGCGATCTACTGGTGAGGCCCAGGCAGAAAGAGGGGGGAGAGGAACTTCCCGGTTGGGCACGACGAGGGTTAGGTTGACCGGACAGCACGCAGAAACTGCATGGTGAGATTCTTTGTGTTTGGAGGCTGTCTCTGATACCAGCATGGATGGAGGTCGCCTGGTTTTGCTTTATTTTTCTGGGTTTAAGACAAAAGTAAAGGCTTTACGTGCCAAGGATCTGCTCTCCCCACCAGAGTGGTGGCAGAGGCTTAAACGAAAAATATGTAATAAATTGTTTCTGGTTATGCAGAGACAAGATAAGAACTTTACGGTTTTTGTGTTGCCTTGTTCTGAAATCAGAACAAGGCTTAGGTTGGAGATGGTGGACACAAGCGGGAAATTATTTTAGGCTTATACTGGATGTTTGGAGTTTTCAGAAATTTTGGGTGAAATTTACAGAGCAGCGCAGAATGAGATCCGACTCGCACCACCTGCCTGGATTTCATGCACTCCTAGGGCGTAGGCGTAGGATAATTTAATAATTGCTAGTGCCAGTTGGTCAGTGCACAGATATAACATCAAGTTCCACCCTCCTGTGCACCGCCACAATGGCCTGTTGATTATCGCCAACCTCCACCTAAGTTTGCCGTACTTGGCTCTGTGATGAGAGCAAAGCCAGTATCTTTTTTTTTTTTTTTTTTTTTTATTCAGCGGTAGGTATGATAAAAAAATACATGATTGAATGATTTGAGAAGTTTTACAGTACACCAACACCGCAAATTTTTTGCCACCCTCGGATTGCTAGAGCGATATTTGAGGGGGCACCATTAATATAGTTCCAAATTTTTTTTGGCAATCTCTGCGTGGTCGTGAAACAGTATCAGGTGTGAGCTATAAAGATTCACAATACAATAACGACAAACAATTTGATTTGGCAATTCAATAATACAATCCGCATATTTGAAACATGTTTGAATCTTCTGAAACATGTTCGAGACTAATCCGTAGTTAAAGTCTCAAATCTTCAAGCAAAAAAACTGTTGCAAGAAAAGAAAAACAAACAAGCAAAATGAAACAGTGGTAAATAAATGAAATAATGACAATGAATAAAAACATTCTGGGTTCGACATAAACGTGACTGCAATAACCTGGTACCCAGAAAACCAGTGCAACCAACAACGCAACAATGTCCAGAAACCAAACAAACACAAAACATGATCATGAATATGTTAATTTACCACTCAGGATGCAGTTTCGTGCATATCTTTTAAAGATCTTATATGAAGGAAATTGCAAGGAGATATTACATGAATTTAATAGTAATGCAGCCTTAAATGAGAGGTCACGTTCTGTAATCCGTAATATCTAGCTCCTCGAGCTTTCTTAGGAGGGGACCCACCGCCGAGCTTCGGCGGTTGAGGTTGGTTTGTAGGAGAAAGGGGTGAAGATTGTCAGTTGTCATTACCAGATTAAAGTAAAAAAAAAAAAAAAAAAAAGTCTGGCAGCTTATCCGGTCCAGAGCGGTGTGGTCACTGCAAGCTTCCCGATGGTTTGTGCAGTTAATGCATTTAAGCCCCTGAGTGGTGTTTTTGATATTTTGAATTGTACAATTTTCTCGGGTATGAGCCCCAGCGCAGTGCAGACAGCACGGGTTATTCCTGCAGTTGCGGAGGGTGTGACCAAAACAACAGCATTTATAGCAGCATGTTGGCTCCTCCCCCTGCTTGAGTTTGCACAGTTTGAAGCCCAGCTGAAGGGAGCCAATTTCGAGTAACTTTTCTCCTGTTTTTTGCGTGGTAGGGTCTAAATTTATTAAAGGTTTCTGAAGGTCCGCGGAGAATCAGGATCTCCTCCCATTCCTCTCTGGAAAAGAGATCTTGATTCTCCTTACGGAGGAGTTTGATTATTTTTTCCTTTGTGACAGGGGAAGAGTTTGTCGGGGTCGGTGTGGCTGTCCACATCTGCAGGGGCACCCCACAGTTGCAGCCGACATGCAAGATCACCCGGAGCGGTGATTTGGAGGCTGGGGCTCCGACCAGTCTCCTTGTGACGGAGGAGGGCCAGAACCTCCTCTTTGTGCTCTGATCCAGTAAGCACAATCGCCACATCACTGCTTGTCGCTGTTGAGCAGTTTAGTAAGATATTTTTCCCCGCAACCATGATAGGTGTGAGGATTTTACGGACCTCAAAGAGTGCAGCCTTCTGCACCTTCTCTGAACAGCCCTTGCCAGCAGTAACATAAAGAGAATGGTCGCTCACAGCAGGGAGGCGTTTCCCTAAAGATGGTTGTGGCAGATTTTGACTTCCCGTCGACGGATTCGCCCGGGTTTCCTCACCGCCCCCCCCCTGTTTTGGCTGCCGCTGTAATAGCCTCTGCAATGCACATAAGTGACGGCGATGTTTCTTTTTTTGTGCGAGTAGCACCTACTAGGGGAACATAAATGTATAATACACACGCTTATAGTTTGAAAAAAAACACAATTGCCACTGCCATGTCATGTCTGCCATGTCTTAATTTAATTTTTTTATGCGCTAGAATAATTGCTTGGGGGCTAAAGCCCTTGCCCAAGACGTGGTAATCTGTGCCGTACGCGGCTCGCCAACCACCATTGATGTTAGCGGTGCTTGGTTCCGTGATTAGAGCCAAGCCCGTTTTCAACTGTTGTAGTCATAGCAATAGCTGTGCAACTACAGTACTGCGGTGATTATTGTTTGTTTGTAAAATGCAAAAATCTACATTCTCTTGCGCCATGGAGGGAAAATCGGGGAGGATATGAGCCTCTTAGAGATATATTTAACAAGTTTGTACACAGATATTATTTAATTAAATTGAGTATTGTCAGATGGGTGAATTTGATTTTGGTCCACAGTGGTCCGACACTCCGTTAGGGCATGTTGATAGGAGATTCAATTTTTCCTATCAAGAGCAGAGTGATCATTTCTGGCCTCCTGGTGAATGGTGCAATTAATACATTTTAATCCAATGGTAGTTTGAGAGACAACTTGGATGTGACAATCCTCCCGGGGCGATGTCAAAACTCGGACTCGACAAAACTCAGACTCGACAAAACTCAGACTCGACAAAACTCAGACACGACAAAACTCAGACACGACAAAACTCAGACTCGACAAAACTCAGACACGACAAAACTCAGACACGACAAAACTCAGACACAACAAAACTCAGACCCGTCAAAACTCAGACTCATAAAATCGTTTTTTCTGCACGGTAAGAGAACAATGGAAATTGGCAGTTCCATGATTTGGATAGCCGCCCCAAAATGAATTCTGAAGGAATAGCACAATTGCGTTGCGATTGTAAGATACTAGGTGGCGCGGTGAATCGAAAGGTCTCGGCAATTCTGGATGAAAATCTCCTGAAGGAGTTTAAACTCCGCAACGCTGTGATTGGCTGATTTGATGACGTAGCAG
>JAUJYS010003306.1:0-13291 GCA_033995665.1 Melogona broelemanni | reverse complement strand
GATAGGCTATCGAGTGAAATGGAAAACACTCGATATGACTATCGATAGTGTTTTTTGGACTATCGCACATCCCTAACGTGCAGCATCTATCATGCGTAATGCTTGTCACGGTTTCGTGAATAAATGCTGTCAGAGAGAGACGTTACATTTATCCGAGCCAATTATACTAATTAGAAAATGAGCATTGAAATTAGGAGTTTAACAAAGCTTCTGAGACTCGGCGTCACCAACCTCGGATTCAAACTGGGGTGTGCATTTAAATAGGACGGGCTATACGGAAAATATGAGATCCCCCTTCCCCACAAGCTTCGCCTTCCGCGCCCGTTTCGCTGCATAACCATTTCGACCGCAACATTCAACTCGTATCGCAACGTTTGAAAAACGAAACAAAGTTAATATTTTATTAAAATAATTTGATAATTTATTTGGATATTAGGTTATTGAGCAATGTTTAAGCCGGGGTCCCAAGAGGATATAAATGGAGCCGCTCTCTGAAATTCTCGTTGAAGCGGCGGAATTAAAAATAGATTAGTGCGAGCTATAGCCAACGAAATTAAATGACAAAGCAAACTAATGTCGGCGAATTGTCGGGGGGAGGCATAACTACACCCTTCCGGCTCACGAACATTGTTAGTCTTCTCTAGACAATTATAATTTTAATATTTGTGTAGTGGCTTGTAAATTGCCATCAACTCCAGGAAATAATGTGCCCGCGAAATATTATTCGGATTAGAATGAATCTTTCATGAAATTTTGTTGCAATTTCGTTGTGTCACAGTAGGATTATTCCATTACATTTAACACGTTATGTATACTGCATAAAAACATGAAATAGGCAATCTCCAGTGCAAAAATAGTCATATATATTTTTATTCCGGATTTACAGATAAATTTAAATTTTTAGTGCTGACCGAGACTTTTTCGAAAGTGGATAGAAGCGATTTACAAGTATAATTTGACGTAATACAGTCTGTAGAAGCCTGTTCTATGTTTTTTCTTGTGCGTTAATTTAATTTCAAGCCACTTACAGGATAATGTCTTAAGTCTCCATTTATCGCAAAACAATATCCTACAAATGAATTAGTATTCCTGGAAAATTTCGAATGGGCGACACATCCTCAATGCGAAATTTAATCGACTCGATTTTTCTGTGTACGATCATGACTGAAACTGTACTAGAGACCCAAGTAACATTATGATGAAAACGCCTTCACAGATGGCATAACCATCTTTGAAAATATTTGTTTTGATCAGCGACGATTGTAGCAACTAAGACAATCGGATAGACGACGAAAGACCACCCCCGTTTCAATATTTCGCTACCGTTTCCGTAAGTGACGTCGAGCGTGCATTCATTGCGAGAGCTAGCTCCTCGAATGGCGACGACCACCGATGCAGAACTAAATTTGTGAGTGCCTCGCCATTATGGCATTAGCCAGACCTCATTCGGAACGACCTCAGCGATCATTTTCTGTCTGTCTGTCTGCTCCCATTACTTCCGTCCGCTTATCGACCCCCATCATTTAGTTGCCAACGATGCCCCGTTATTACATTGCCGCATCTCTATGGCCACGCGGCCTCCTGAGACCCACCCGCGCGTCCAACGCCAATCGGACGTAAAAACAGAACTCAGAGAGACCTAGTGTCTAAAGTGTCTTGAAGTTCACCAGGCTCGCCTATCAGCCTCTGAGAATCAATGCATAGTCGGCAGCTGAATTTGTACTCCCTCTTGAAGCATTAAAGATCAGTGGAGAAAGAAGAAGAGGACGGCATTACAAAAGATGGTTTCTGAGACAGAAACCAAACTTCAGGAACTTCGAGATAAGAGTCACCGAATTGACCCAATTGGAAAGCACTTGTCCATGACGTCACCAGTAGGCGAAAACTCCTCAATGGAATTTAACAATAATACCACACAAATGCTATTTTTTTTGCAATCACGGATTACCAATTACTGTAGTAAAAATCAACAATATCCCTATAGAACATAATAGCACTATATATTCTGAAACCCCTCTAAACGCTTTAGCGTTTGTGGAGGGGCACATTTTCACCAGAGCCCCGGGATTGAAGAAACTAGAGCCTGAACTAAGATTCGAACCCAGGATCGTCGCACGCAGGCGTATCGCACAGAAACGGAAATAATGTAGAAATTATGAGTAATGGAAATGAAAAAAAAAAATCATAGATTTAATTACTAATATTATTCTCACATTGATAGAAGATGTGACTGGTTTGGGAGCGGGTCTCCTGTGGATGAAGCTCTACATACAACCACTTCATATAACCGCTGCATTGCTGAGCGTTCCATTTGTATGTCTACATTCCGACGCAATGGATGCCGTATTCACGTCGACACGAGATTCGCTCTATCACAAACAATATGCAAGTATTTGAGGTGTAAAATATGCTCTACCGAGTACATTATCGTTACAGAAACTAGCTGACCCGAAACGAAAGAGTACGCTTGACACCAACTATCTAGGTAATTCTATTTCAATTGACCATTACGCTTAGTTTTTCATACCCCCAGGGAGTAAGACGCCGTAACAGTGAATATGGTGCGAGACTCTTCCGTTAGCGCGCCATCTAGCGATTTCCGTTGAACTGTAATAATGCAATAATTAATGTAGTAATATTAATAATATGCCTAACATATTTTGCCTAGAAAAACGGCGACAAAAAAAACATTTCTTCGCTTTTCCGATTATTAGAGAGAGAACTCCACTTGGTGGTACATTGGCGAGCGTAAATCGGAATTTTTCGAGACATACAAATGCTCTTAGATCAGTCATGTACAAATTATCACGATAAACTGATGCCCTTATTTCTGCAATAGTTCAGCTTCATCAAAGACTCAAAAATGCGAAGCAATGATTGATTGGATGGAGAAAACATACATGATGAAGATTTGACAACTCTCGTCTTGTTTCAAAAAGAAACCGACGACATAGGTACCAATGCCTATGTGTGCTGGAAAATGGTCCACGTGCCCATGTCAGCGCTCAACTAATTCTGAGACGTTGCTCGTCTCCGCTATCTTTCATTAAGACAGATGATGCTCGATAACGAAATCTCAAATAGCGGTACGTCTAGAAGGACAAAAAAAAATAACTATGATTGCAACACGTGCATCGCATAAATGTGTACGGAGCGCGGTCCGTAAACCGTAGTATAAAAACTCGCATATACTCACAGAGCAATGCGTTTAATTTTGGAGATAGACAGACATTTCTGATTAAACGATGGTTCTGGTTGCTCTGAAGATGCCGTGTATGCATCTTCAGTTTGAAAAAAAGGTTTTGGATTTTGGAGAGTAATTTCAAGTACCAGCATACTTGTAATAAGATATGTGAAATATCTTTGAAATTACATATGGGAAACATAGCTATATACATGTATCTATCTGTTTTAGTTGCGAATCAAGCTGTCTGACCAGAACCACCACAATAAATGCATCAGCTGTACAGAAGTTCGGTACGATACATTTGTCGACCTCAAATATAGCCACAACTTTCATCAATATTTTTTTATAGACGCTGAACCATAACGTTTTCTTTATCTGAAGACCTCCGGTCTCGCATTTCTCGACTTCCATTTTTTATGAAAGTCCGGTGGCTACTACAGCACCAAATACATAATCGGGAAGCAGAAAGTAAATTCGGTGCTCTGGACTTATATCGGCCGGTCTTCTAGTGAGACAGAAGTAATGCTCAAACAAAATTAATTTACCAAATAATTTAATTTTTGCAACATGCTGTATTCAGAAGCGGGTCTCTGGTGCAGCAACGGGAGCTTGTTTTTTTTCTTCTCTCCACGCCGCTCCAAACCGAGCCAATATCCTCCGTACACACCATCAATCTCTGCACGAACTCAGATGTCAGATTCACTTTGTCATCTCTTTTGCTGGTTGCCGGTGGCCCTATATGCCCCCCCGCTTCGATTGTCGGCTAGAGTTTCTAGAATTATGTCGCATTGGGAGCACCGTGATCTCCAAAGTCGGAAATCTGACCGTTGATGCTGGCGACGATGATCGATATATCGTTTAATCGATAAATAATCTGTGTATTGGTGGCAGTATCCTTATAAAAACTAAATCGATCATAGTGAGCTATGTGTACGAACGAACGTTATGATAAACGATGGTGAAAAATAAACAGGAATTTGAAACATTAATGTTGATCGTATGAATCATTCATTGATCGCTTAGACGAACAAATTTAATGAAATATGGCGCTCAGACATAACTGCTGAGAAGGAAATGCGGTTAAGATGCCAATGCAAAAACTAATGGAAGAAAATGTTAAAGTAATATATACGACAATGAAGTACTTTGTTAAAGAGTTAATGAGAGTGCAAACTCTTACTCATATATAAAGTCAACTAAATTGTGATTTTACGACCCGACCCCAGAGACCGTCTAGACGAAATTGAATGCCACCTCCTTAGCCTTCTAGAAAGTAATGATATACAGGAAAATTCATTTTAATGAGGAACTTCATATTGCAAGTTATGTCATACTCTTGTAATCAAATGCTAGTTGCTATGGGAACGGTGAGCGAATGTTCTCCATTAACAGTAATATAAGTGCATGCGGCAATTGCGTGTACAAACGGGCCAAGCCAGATGAGAACAGTAATTCCATATCATAACGACAGACTTTCATTCTTGGTTTCGAATAATTTTATTAACCGAATAAAAAAAACTGAAATCGTGTAATTGAAATAGCAGACCCACATTTCAATTCGACATTGCCCTGTCATCGAACTTGCTTTCATCGAACCAGGGTAACAAATAAAGCGCACAAATTATAGCTTAGGTACAGACAAATGCATTTGTGTGTCCTACACATAATTAGAATAATCCAATATTCATAAAGTTGTCCTAAAGTTTTCAACAATACAATTATTTTTATACTTCAACTAGAAATAAAATATCGAACAGAGGAACGTTTGTGTTCATATCGCATTTCCCCCAAAAATAAAAGTTGGGAATGAGTCGACATTTCCTGAAGCCACGGATCGGTCGTTTCGCAGTTGATCCACCGGGCAGACAGATGAAGGTTCCGCCGCATGCGCAGCCATTCGACGTATAAATAAATGTGTGAGCCCCCCATTATTGCCTGCCAGCACTGCACCCAGACTCGGTACTGCGTAGAGACGGCAGAGACGGTCACGGGTTCACAGCCCTCGAAGACCGACGGATCATGCAGTACACCGCTTTTTGATTCGTGATTCGCAGGTTGCCAACCTCGGCTTTGTATAAACCCAATCTCTCGCACGGTCGACCCACATGCATCGCCGTATATACGTACTAGTATATGCTGGTGCATTAGAGGCCGTTCAGAAAATGGCCGATTTCGCTTGTCTAGGCCGCATCACCGCATATACCGATGCAAGATGAATTAAGGGTCTACCCCTCCCCCTTCCCGTTAGCCTTCCTTATTTCAACCAGTTCCATCGATATCCAAATAGTACGAAATTTGAAGGAAGCATATCATTATGGACTGCAGTTGTCACGTTAATGACGTCATATAGTCGTCGTGAAAAACACGTAAACAATCGTCTTTATTGACAAATCCTGATTCAATCAAAATAAATAGTGAACGTGTGCACCTATAAAATTACCTGATCGATTAACGATCGATTATATAAATAAAATAAACAAACGCGCGACGTTAAGCAATTCACATAACAAAATTGGCATTTTGAATGTATTTTACAAAGAGAGCAAAAACGCTGGTGGGCGCACAGACCCAAAACAACATCAATTGGAAAATAATTTTTTTTTTGAAATATTTGACTCCATTTTAAGATACTAGAAATTCGGCAGAAATGCTGAATCGCTCATTTATGTTTGAAATCTCGAATTTATAATAATAAGTTTTTAGAAAGGAACCATAAACTGGACGATCTCAAATTATTTTTCTTTGAACTTGATGAGAAAAATATAAGGACTTAGCTAAGAAAAAGCCTCCTTTTCTCCCATCTTCCCTTTGAACTACGCAAAAGAGGTTTAAATATGGACACACAATTTGGTAATATTTATTCTACACGTATAAATGGTTTCGGGGAAGTGCACCTTGACGCACCTCGGAAGATCTCCGTGAAAGTTTCTCTACACGCGCGTTTCGACTCCGCACTCTGAAAAAGATCGATAACTGAGATGAGAAGAAGAAGGACGCGCGTGCGTGGAAGGCAGAGAAGGAGAAAGAGAGAGAGAGTTGGAGAGAGCAAGTGAACGAAAACGAGAGAAGAGAAGAGAGGGAGAGAGAGAGAGAAAAAGAAGGCTAGAGCCAACCAATCTTCTTCATAAATAACGTCTCCTGGAAGGAGCGTCATCAATTTGTCCTACAATAGAAAGACGATTGGATGACGCGATACTGAGGAGCTGCCGCTGTGTGCCTGCTGTATATAGATCACGCGCCCGTCGTCATATAGTCGTAGTCTTTGTTGGAAAAATGCGGTCGAACCATGAAACTGGGAGGGTAGAGTCTTAACCAACATACTTATTGTATCGCGTGCAGCCGAAAAAAGGTTCAATTTTAATGGCAAATGCAGAAAATAGTACTGAACATGAATTAGATTCGAAAATAAAACGTCTACAAGAGTTATTTCATTATCTAAAAAACCAAACCAATTAAGAATGTTTAATTATTATTATTAAATTAGCAAACAAAATAGATTATTAAACAACAAAAAACGTAAAACGTCTTTCACGTGAATTCACATCTGTCAATATCGCGACTATTGTTATAAGAGATGCAATTTAATAAATTAGAGAGCAATTAATTATTATGTAGATGTATCTAGACTTTAAAATTTATTTGGAATCATCGGCTAGAACTTAACAATGTACTCTAAAATATTGCCATGTTATTTAAGTCGGTATCTTCGGATTCCGAATAGAGATCCGGGTATCCAGATTGAAGCAGTGGAAAGAAAAAAAAAATCACTTGGAAAGGATACCTCGACACGTTAGGATAACCCCCCATCCGCACTCTAACCTTGCGCATCTTTGTACAGAACTCTCACTTGACAAAATGTCTGCTACATCAACCGAAAAGCATGCACGCACTGAGACGCTCATGAAGACACCCCATATATACATGTACCGTACTCGTACGAAAAAGGAAAGGGAATCACTCCCAAGACCTTTTCCAACAGTTTACCACACTCGATAAAACGTGTCAAGTTGTTTTTGAGAACACGTACACGCTTCACGACACGGAAACGCAGTCTAAAATAACATCCCATCAACCCTCGAATAGTCTTCCGAAACGCTTTCCTCGTCTGTACTTCGGGACCCCATTACATCGCCGCCGCCACCAACCCAACCATCATCACCTTCTCTTTTAGTGTTGAGCTAATACGGTCATCGAGAGAAATTTTCAATCAGACTTCGGCCTATTCTTTCAACGACATCGGAGTGCTGCAGCCTAAACAAATGTCAAACCTCATATATTTTTGAAAATTAAGTATTTGAACATTATATTCACGATGTTTAATTAATTGTCAAATTTGTTTCTAATGTTTTTTGGCAACATTACAAATACATTTATCTCGCACAATAATTAATTTCGAATTTCCATGAATTTAATTGTCTTGTTATACACAACAAGACGCCAGGAAAGTTTGTCGATGGCGGGATTATTTTCCGTTTTAAAATTCCTGAAATTTGGCATTTCCGAGGTGTTGAAATTGCGAATGCTCAGCCTTGTAAGTGCTGCGACACACACATAAAGTTTGCGAATGCTCTTTGAGATAATCCTGCACGCTCTCTTTTAAATAATTAATCACGAACCATTTTTTTTACAGTCGCCTGCGCTCGTTTGTCTGCAAGGCTGGCAGTTGTACTAATGGTTGTACAAACAGATAAAAATAAACAAACGCTAGCTGCACAACCACTTTGCGCGAAAAGAAACAACTCAAACGAGACAAACAATGGAAGAGTGGGGGAGGGGAGGGGGAGGATGGGAAAGCCGATGCGTAAATATTTTCCGAATTTACCAGAAACAAAGTGCACGTGTTGCTTTGCTAGTTTAAGTCGTTTGCTTCGACAGCGAGCAAAACCAAGCCCCTAAATTAGTCTTTAAATTATATATCCCAGTGGAAATATTGGGTAAGCCTTCATTCATTACGGCGTTATCTAGATTACGCGGAGAATTACGTGGGCTGTACTGAGGACCAACTTCAACATAAAACATTGTAGGGCGCATTAGGATTCTATAAAGCTCGTGTTCTCCTCTTAAAGTTCACCAAGAATAATCTAGTTAAGTGCCGTGCACATAAATGTTTTTGCAGCCCTGACAAGAGTATTACATATCGAGTGATTCACTAATTCAATCATCGCCTCCTTGGGTTCGAACGAATGACTGGTAAATTTACAATCGTGCGTATTGGCTGCTTGTACTGAAGCTTATGCTGCCATGCACTAAACCCGCATGCTTGCTTAATAAAATAGGAGGTGCAACTCTCATTGCACGCAGTGTCGAATGATAGGTTAATTAAAATGAAATTTTATTTTTCTAGATCTTCAATTTCTCGCGGACAATAATGGCCGGTAAGTGTGTTTAGCCGAACAGCTCGCAAAATCAAATCATTCATTTCAATTAACTACATGCTTGCACAGGAGCTTGTGCTGCCATGCACTGAAGCATGCTACTCAGGGTGGCAACTGTAAATTCGTCGAGTACAAAGTGACAATTTTGAATTTTCGCAACAGTCGTGAATATTGTCGTGAAGCATGGACAACATCATCATCAGCAACACTTCGACAATTATCGCCTAATCGGCCAGTCAACTGAATAATGTGAAAAAATAATAAATGACACTAAAAATAATGATTAGAAAGATGCGTCCAAAATTTTCACTCGAACTATGAACTATACTCAGGAAATATCAATGTCATCTAAATATGATACGAGATAGAAATAAGCAATAACTGTAAATTAATTATTAAGAATCCAACACAAAAAAACGATTTTTGAATCAGGGTTAATGGCAGCGATTCATGATCTCAGTATGACGACTAATAATTGAGCTACTAAAAAAGCGTGGTTTGAACAAAAATATTGATAAAACTTTCCTTTCCTTTAACAATCATCATTTCAACGAAGATTTCCATGCCAAGGCAAACAAATTGTTATTTACATTTCGAGACGGCCATCATTCTCTTATATAAAGAGTGTACCTTTAATTGCTACTGTGAAAGGCTGATTGTTCAATTTTTTAAACCTTACATTTGCGGCAACATTTACACAATTATGTCAACATTTACTTAATAAATGAATTTGATCATATTCGTGCGTTACAAATGAATAGTCACAAAACCTTGCCATGCCACTGCTGAGGCAAGTCGAAGAGCCGCTTTCCTCTATCTACCTATTGAAACACGTTCACCGCCAGTGAGTCAATTAAACCATATTGGACTGGACACCATGTGGTCATGCGGTAATGCGACCGCTTTTGTGCTTTTCTTTTTCTCCACAAAGGAAAATGTTTATGTGCAATAGCGCTAAGTCCACGCCAACACGCATTTAGGAGATTAAATCGAGCGTTTTGAACTATAAGAGTGGAGGTCAACGTACAATAATGCATCGCCACAGATCTCAGACCACTCGACTTGTGCGGCGGTGCGCGTAGCGGCATCTGGTGGTCGCCGAGATTACTTGAAGTAAACAGGGCTGACCGACCAACAGAAGATTCCTTAGTTGCTTTTCACTATGCTGTCACTTCGATTCGATTTTATATTTACGAGCGTGTACAAAATTCTGGGAATGTTAACAATAAGCATTCCCAAAATGTGAATGTTTGTTAAAAGGAAACGGCTCAATTCCATATTTTCAACAAAAAATATTTTACATCATCCGATTATTTAACGAATGCATTTTGTTGCTTTCGCAAAATTGTTCGTGGGCATTAGCATATGAATAATGATGACATCCTTGAATAGAAAAGAATTGACTGAAAAGAACAACAACGTGTCTTAATAAATAAACCGATTACAGGAGCACAAAAATAATTTTTTTCAGAATAAACCTCTCTCTGAAAGTATTGTTTCAAAAATATTTCCGTGCATAAATATTGTCGCAGGCTTTCACACAGCATTCTGTAGGCCATCACAAAAGAGCTTTGAAATACGACTTGAGGAGAAAAACACGAGAAAAACGTCGAATAAAGAAGATACTCTGGAGGTCGTCTAAAATATATACAGCTTATTTTTGCGGAGAAAAAGCTAATTGGCAAAGACGGTTGGCGCATCTGTCTTTGTTTGTTTGGGATAGATGGCAAACATACTATGAATACTGTGTTATTGTAAGACTTTCTGAGAATTCACATTTTTCAAAACATGTCTTGTTTTTTTTAGTAATTCGTTGAACAATGCGTTATGCATATTACCCTGCCTCATGTTTTCTAAAATATAACTCATGAACGGAATATTGCCTATTTCATTTTTACTAATTACCATAATCGTTTCCTGGTAAAGATGCTACATTTTTAATATGCCTTCACATATTACACACACAAAAAAAATCGTGTACAGTCACAATAAGTTGAATAAACGATAAATTGTGGAGAAAAAAAAAACACAAATTACTAGACAAATAAGCGAAAGAGTTTCACATCGCACAAGAGTCATTGCCACTACCGTTTTTTCGCCATCCACTGTATTAAACACAATTTATTGGATGGTAGCTTTACAGGTTGTCAGAAATCGAGCCGACAGCTCCGACCGACACAAATAGACGAAGGCACGTTGTCGCCGACCAATGAAATATCATATCCTGCCGTATTTCCGATTACGGTCACCTATCATTCGTTTCCGGAACGAGGACAGGTCGCGCCTGACAGCTACAGGGGCTGAAGTAATGAAAGATTCACAGGGCGTCTGGAACCAGGCAATCAGAAAAGGAAGACTGAAAGAAAATACATTTCTGTCCAAAGGTGCCAGCAACGAGCACTTCACACATAACAACCGACAGTCACGGGTCCCACGGTTTTACTTCCATTCCGATTTTTTCTTCTTATTTTTTTTTCTTCATTTTTTCATTAAATTTTTCTCGACCGAAGAATTTCAGACTTTAAAAAATTAAAATTAAAAATAATTAGGCATTGCAAGTTATTAAATTAATACTTCACGAGGATTGAATAATCTATGCCTGCAGAATGCAAAACTACAGCTTATTTTATAAATAACGAGCACTTTGGAGATAATTTATGAATTATGAAGCTTCAAATAAACGATTCTTACTAATTTCGAATATAAACAAAGAATATAATCTATGCTCGAACAAACACCTAAATAACAATTTATAGTTTATTAACCGAAATAATAACTTTGGTGGGCGAAGCCTTCCAACACAGACCCCGTCATAAAAAGGCGTCCATATTTTTTCTATCAACGTAATTGGCTTTCGAACGAATTTCGTTCTTCTCGTACATTAGAGGAATAGCTATCCCCATTAATAATGCATGATCACGGTCCGTATCTAGTTACCAGCATCAATTTTAATGACTCCGGCAGTATGTGATTATTATAAACTTGCTATAAAAACTAGTCACTACCAAGCACCGTGCAATGTAGCTAGCTCTAACCATGTCTGCTCATACATTGGATGTAGTAGGCTCATGCAAAATGCACGATGTGTACAGCGCGCTCGGCTTGATGCGTGCGAATACGGCAGAAACATATTTTATCGATTTTTCAGCGCGCTTTTTTTATTGCTATAGAGGCAGGAATGACGAGCGAGAGCAGGAGCGCCCATATATATATTCAAAGTATACGACGGAGGACATTTATATAAATTACGCAATTTTCTTTTCGTCAAAAAAAAAATAGAGCGCACGCCAGCAAAATGCCTGGTTTTATGGCGAGCGTGTGTGTGTGTGTGGCAGTGACAACTTTCAAATTTTCATCTTATACAGCGTCTATGCATGCATGGCAGAAAAAGTCATTTATTGTCGATACGGTTATACATAGGCAGTCTGTGGGGACTACTGGTGACGACAAAATAAATCAAAAACCGCGGTATCAAAAGTTAGCTACTGCTGCGGTTTGGAAAATATGCTTTTAGACAAAAGCAGTATACGCGTTTTCCCCCTACTACCTTAAAGTTTTCCCCCTACATAAATCGGAATATGGGGAACATCTTTGAATACATGTATTTATAACACCGTGTTTACGCTAAAATATGTATTAATAGACATCCACACGTTGGTGCTGATAAAAAAATATAATCCCCGGCCAGCACTCTCAGTGAGAAAAGAAAATCAGATAATAATTAATTAAATGTGGTTTTAAATAAGGCGACAAGTAACCGGGAACGATATTTGACACAGACATCGATTCTGATTTATTTTACGATAAAAAAGGCTTCTTCTTGTATTCACATTCGCATTCAAAACCGCGACAATCGCAAACCGCACAAAGTCTGACACGTCGATCGATTTTCATACGCTTTCTCTTTTGTGAACGCAAAAACAAAGGAGAACCGGCTTATACCGCATCGGCGAATCTGGCTATTTGTATAGCAATGCCCTAACCAAATGGAAACCAAACACCGCAAACATGCGCTGAACATCATCGCCGCCAGTCGAGATACACATGACACGTCAACGTTGCCAGCAAGAACGAATTGCATTTTCGTGCACAAACAAAGTTCGCTAGTCTCGCATTACCAACGCTTCATATTCGCTATACTACGTATACTTTATCGATTAATATTTCTTTATAAACCCACACACAGATAACAGCTTTCGTATACACAAATATCCTCCAGAGACTCGGCGTCGTCGCGCCGGGCTCGTGGGAAAAGCATGAATACAACTGTTTTTTTTTTTTCAGAGTGCGTCGACAGTGGTTCAATCTTAGAATGCCTAAAAAAGAACGGCACAAATGTACAGGTCTTCCGACCATAGCTAGTCATGAATCCCACCAGGGCTGTTGCCTGTGAGTATATATGTAACTTTAATGTAACGAGAGGTTCCGTGCGGCGTAGTGGCTAGTATGCTCTCCCACAATGTCCGACACGCGATAATAACGGCACTATCGGAAATCAAGCATGTGCCCGTGCCTGTACGTTGATAGGTAAATAGTAGTGCCCTTACCTAAACCTAGGCCAAATTACCAGGTCGCCACCCCCTCCCCCGAGAGAGATTTAAGAGGGATACGTTGGTAAATTAATAGATTAATAGAAAATAATTATAGTGCGGCCCCGTGGTACAGTGGCTATAGTCATAGACTACTAAGCGGGTGGTCCCGGGTTCGATTCCCGGCAGAAGCAGTCGTT
>JAUJYS010003305.1:0-13293 GCA_033995665.1 Melogona broelemanni | reverse complement strand
GTCTGGCTATTCCAGCTGCATCCCTCTTCCCTTCCCTTCCCTGCCCCTCACATATCTCTATAGAGACACGAGGGTGCGGTATTCCTGTAGTGCACTAGGCGCTACGGTGATTAAAAAAAAAAAGAAAAAAAAGTAGCATCGGCTAACTTAGTTACTTTTTCATTACTTGGTGGAAGTGTACGGTGGTAGACACACTCATTGTTTTTAGGCGACCTTGACCGGTTCGGCGCGCCCCTGGCGGAAGTGGTGGGCGAAAAAGTTCCAATCACGAGGATGTGGGAGCGCGCTAGGATTTCGGCCTACTAGAACTAGTACTATGTATTTCCGTGGAGAAGGCGCGTGGAATTTCATTCAGATTTTTGCGGCATATCGGTCACGTGCGTTTTTAAGGCGAGCCGTTTACGGTGAGCGCTGTAGGAGCGCTTGCTAAGCGCCCTCCGCCAACGCAGCACGGGTGAGATTCATTCAGTAAAGTGATGATGATGAGCAGTGTCACGTGGTACCACCTCCCACGAAGAAACATTTTATCTCACTCATTTCCTCTTTACGATGTGAAATGACCAATTTAGCGTTTGCGATAATGCGGTTACCTTTACCCTTTGGGACTTGGGGTTTCATATGAGGCTTTAAAAAAATACGTCAAAAAAATTGTCGAGATCCGTGTTGACATTTCTCGTTTCTGAAGTGCATTTTGCCTATAAACTGGAGTCAAGTTGCTAACTGATTGAAATAACGTTATAGCGGAATAGAAATATCGTTTGTTTGGTTGTGTGGCTATTTGGTTAAGAGATCGATTTTGGTGCAGCTAGGTGTTAACTATCTAAAGTTTTTTTTTATTAATATAAATCACCGTAGTGCCTAGTGCACTGGACCTTGTCCCTCTCCTTTGTATTGTAGACGTCCTAACCCCTAGTGCACTACAGGATTACTGCACCCTCGTGTCTCTATGGAGATATGTAAGGGGCAGGGAAGGGAAGGGAAGAGGGATTTCAGATGGAATAGCCAGACTGCAGGATCCATCCCTAAGCTCTGTACTCCCAAATGTTCATAAAGTAACAGGGGTGACGCCAGTACCACAGGATCGAATAAACGAAAGTCTGCGCCTTGAATCGAACCCGGGACCACCCGCTCAGTAGAATGTGAATAACCTAACCCACTGAGCCACTGGGGGCCGACAATGGATACTCGTATATAGATCTTTTCTTTAAAGTTCTTCTTGTCATCTTGGATGGTATTAGCTTTGTTATTTATCCATTGTGATTCTACACAATGTTTTATGACACAATTTGTTACTGAAATTGGGTTTCACAACATTGTTTTTTTTTAAATTAAATTACCGTAGCGCCTAGTGCACTACAGGATTACTGCACCCTCGAATCTCTATAGATTTTGTATTGATAGAATTTGTAAATCGGTCGTTTTTTTACAATTTTTTTTCTTCTGTAATTAGCATTTTATTTTCATCACCGTTATTTACTGAATACGGGGTACAATTGCAATAGATTATTTAAATAAAAATGAAAGCAGTTTTCGAGCACCTGTTATTTTTATTGACTTTCGACTGATGTTATTATTTTAATGCGCAAGCTGTGTCGCAGGTTCGATTCCATCTGTTTTGATTCTAGCGTGTGTTTAGCCGCGCGTCACCGAATATGCATCATCCTGGGTGGTGATTGCGCGTACTGCGGCCCCGGAAGTTTAACCGGAGGTTTAGACGCCGCCATGACGTTTGTCGCACGCGAATTACCTCAGCCGTCACGCCCCCTTTTTTGTAACGGGAGTGACGCATTCACTGGCTTTAATTGTTCCAATTTACTGTATTATTCACAAAAACTTTTATTATTCTGTCGAAGAGGTTCCGCCAAATAATTCGAAATATGAATTTCAAATAGTTACCAATTGCCGTTTGAAAACGATACGATTAACAATTTTTTTAAACCTTTTTTAAAAACTCTGCTCAATGATTTTTTGGTGAAACAGAAAGATTTATTTAATTTCTTTAGCAGATTAAACATACACCGCGTTTTTTTTTGTTTTTTTTTTTTTAATAGGAAACTTTAAAAAAAACCTGAAATGATACATTTGTTTGTAATTAGTTGATGAATGTTTTTACAAAATTTCAAAGCATTCTGTAAACATTTGCTCAATTTGTAGGAATTGTAGCTAAAACCATTTCGGGTGCCCTGACTTTTTGCCCACGACTTTCATCGTGTCTGAATCAATTAAAGTTTGTTTTTTCTTAAGAAAGTGTTTTTAAAAATCTCCTAACGCAGTTATTTTTTTTGTTTTTCGTAAAAAAAAATCGCAATTCGGTCGTCTCACTGATTGCAATTTTGAAACAAAGGTAACCACGCACGATGTCAAACTGGATTACAATGTTTACGATGTGATGTAGCGCCCCCTATGAACAAAAAAATTTTAAATGACATTTTTGCGCGAAAATTTTGAAAATAAGGAGTTCATCAACACCCATGCCAAGTTTTAAGAAAATCGGTTAACGTTTCGCGAAGATATGCTAAGATGAATTTTGGGTGCCTTTTTTTTTGCCCACCCTGTATATACTAATCAGTACAAAATTGTTTTTAACTAATGAATAGCTTAATAATTAGGATAAAAAACAAGAGCTAGAGGTGCACTCAACCAGACATTGCATTTGTGAAAAAGTAAAATGGAATTGTCATCGAATACATAAATTTATTTCATATCCGTGTATAGTCGTGTAATATAAAAGTGCATTTATTCTAAAGTATGATACGTGTTTATAAGTCACATAGATGTAGACCTGAACAGTTTAATAAAATAAAAATAAAAATTGACCTTGTTCAAGAAATAGATCTCGGTTTCCTACACAAACGCCTGTCGACGCGTTAAAGGCGTCTTTCATGTCTTGGAGAACGTTGGCACAGTAGATATCGACTAAGCGTGAACTCGACACTTGCTTGTTTAACTCGGTAAGTCTATTGACAGAGGCCAAGCAATCAGGATTCTGTCAATTTCGTAGAAACCACGAATTAGAAAAGTCTAGAAACAATCGACTAAAAACGAATTAAATTAAACAATACAAATACGTTGCTTGCCGTTTCAGCAATCTGCAAATACAAAACTTGGTGTGTTAATCGATATCCTGATGAGTTCGGATTTGTCTGATATTTCCAGCACTGGTCTGTTGGCGAACACGGTAGTCCTGCATGTTCGCTGTTCCAAAAAGAGGAAATAATAAACATCCATCTTGCGCAATCATGATGGCAAAATACACATGTACGGGTACTTTGTACTGTTTTTAGTTCTAAAGTATTGTGCACAGAATAAAAATATAATTGCACGAATGACGCCCATATTTTTAAACCGTAGTTAACCTGGCCAGATGTAATAATAACCTTAAAACCAATACCGAAACACTCGAGCAATAATTGAGCTTAACACACCTGTTATATCTGTATAGAAGGGGACTAACAGGTAATCAGGATGATATTCGCGCTGTACCATTTTTTTTAATCATTTACGAAGTACTGCTCGGTAACGCCATGAACCCATTTTAATTTCCAATGTGTTCAATTCAAGTTGACTACTCGTTTAAACTACGTATTTTGACATTTTCGATTTTAACGGCGCTGCCTCTAATGGTTAATAGTAATGCTAAAATTAATGTGCATGTATATTATCCAGTATTTACTTTGTCCCGATCAGTTCCGAGTAGCAGTTGTCGGACCTCTTCTCATCGAATTCAGCCGTAAGATTGTCACGTGAGAACAAATACGAAGCATTGGTAATCCTAGTGGGATAATCGAGCATCCAAACGTTTTTCCTGAGTATCGGAGCAATAGCTGAAACGTTTTAAAATAATACGCAAAAATTAACCTAATTGTGTATCGTCGTATGAACGTAATAGTAATAATCCATGCCTTTCCTAATTAAAATAAAATACCTTCGAATACATTACTTGGCATATTACTGCACATTCACTTCAAGTTATTTGAAGATTATTTACATGTATTATTCTAGTCTTTAGACGGATAAAAAATAGATACACTGTACTCACTGTCGAAATATACTTTGTTCGATTTTTCTGACAGAGGAATTGCTTTGTCGCATATATTAGCAAGGGACGTGTTGAAGTTCATGGCGTCATTCCTGATAGCTTTCTTAGCATCGTCGGAGAGCGATTTTATCCCTGATAAATTATCAAACTTCTTCAGAATGACCTGAAATTGATCTGATAATAGTAATAAAACCAATGGAACTTTTTAATTACGTGCATATAGCCCGAACGACTCCAAACACTCCCAAAATGCATTATTTATTTCTGACTTCAATATATAACGTATAAAGCGAACGTGTTAGCAACATTGCAGATTAATCTAAACAACATATATTTATCATTATTAATTGCATGATCATCTTTCCTACCTTGAGCCATTCTTAGACATGCAACGGCGTCCAAATTGATGACTCCATAATTGTCTTGGAAATATTTAATAACGCGTCGAGTCGCACTTAGCGTGTTGAGTAGAGGCTTGTAGGTTGTCGAGTTCGATAGTTCGGGTATCATTTCTGACTCGGTTGTGTCTGGTTGGCTCGCTTTCGGTGTCCACTTGACCAGCAAATCACGGATGCCGTTGACCATGGTCATCCAATCGAATGTTTCAGCGGCGACGCAAACCGTCAAACAAGATAGCAGCAGGCACGCGCTGAGCCATTTCGTATGGTGGATCGTCATTGCGTCGATCAGCCGACCCAGTCTGTCAGGAAATACACACTGTGTAGTTCCGTACTCGCGCTATGCTTATCGACTATGTTTATTACAAAGAGGATCCGGATTCGTATGTGCCCCCAAATATTTTTATATGCACGAGATTATGTAAACTGGTAACAAATTTTGCAACATCTTACATCCTCGAAATATTTCGGTCAAGACCAAGTAAATACTGGTGAGTATGTGCCTATATAAATGTTCTTACGAGGCGATTAGAGGGGTACAGAATGTCCTGTTGTGATATCCACTTCAGTAAATTAAAAAAAAAATGTAAACCGTGCCAGTACCCCTGCCCCTCACATATCTCCATAGAGGCACGAGGGTGCAGTAGTCCAGTGGTGCACTAGGCGCTACGGTGACTTTAAAAAAAAAAAAGTACGATGTCAGGTGCACCTTGAAGATTCCTACCTAGGTAGTAAGTTTGGAACAAATTTGGGACATTGAGAAGGAAACGTTGTTAAGTTCACTTAACAACAAGTACAAAAAAGTGTATAAAGCGACGGTTATCACAATAGATCGTACTCAAGAACATTGTTTTTCGAGAAATAGCTTTATTTATCAAAAAATTATTTGACAAATTTGCCAGCTGTTTCCCTAGACATTGCTGCGTAGAAAAAAATCTGGCATTCAGATTGAAAATCCGGGCCAATGCATGTGTGCGTGTCGCGCGTGTTTGTTTAATAACATTGCTTCGACATACAGTACGTCACATACGAGTCCGCGAATACGGCACCAGAATCTCAATTGCAAATCTCCCAAATCTATGCGAAAATAATTGATTGAGCATTGGCCATTACTCCCATTAGGAAATGTATGCTAGAATATGCTTCAAACGCAATTAGTACTGCTGCAGATCCCAAATACCAGCAGCGATTACAGCGACACGTGTTTGGTTAATTGCGCTACACCACTTGTGAAACGAATGTTAATTTTCTAAAATTGTGATTTCATGTGATTTCATGTGCAATGAGTGCACATGTTTAACGGTACGAAGGTTGCATGTAAAGCAGCTTCTGTGTTTTAGCTCCGAATGCAAAATAATTTGTAGCTCTGAATAAAACGTATGTTTCTTCTGTATCACTTATAGTGTGTGGGTTTATTAACTAATTTCCAACCTTAATAATTAAATTCCATTCCGTGAGTAGAAAAGGAAAAATATAACAAAAATATATTTTTACATTTTTTTTTTTTACATCGTCGTTAGCACATTTTGGTTGCCGCCATTAATCAAAGCTGTCTGGCGGTCTCTGATTACACTACAAGGTGGTTTTGACAAAAGGTATATTTCTTTGATTTTTTAAACAAATTATATTCTAATAAATTATCGAAATGCAAATCGACTAAATCAAATTATAATTCTTCAAACTTCAAAAATTACTCTATTGGTAAATCAATTACTTTTCGGCTTTTGGATGATATTTTAGGCACTTCCTCCGCGAATTTAATAGTTTTCGGAAATTATTTATACATGTAATTCAACTATTATTCGGATACGATGCTAATGACGTCTGATACCAGTCGACATTGAATGTCTGCTGTTTTTTATGGTTGGTTTACAGCTGTGTTTATTTTGCAACATACCCAGGTGTGCATATGCTCGTGACAATATGAATTGGTATACCGTAACAGGCGAGTGCAAGCAAGACTTGCGATCTCCGAAAATGACGTAATCCCACTTGCGCATTGACGTAGTTACGCTTTCGTTTGAGATCACTTCGCTGCACTAGGGATTGGTGGCATTTGTACTTCATCACACAATACAAGGTCAGCTGTATTATTATTGATCTTCATTATCTGAAAGGCAAAAAATGCCGTGCGTTGTAAGACAAAATTTGGTAGCAAGTGTAATTCACATATTTCCCCAAAGGGTCAGTGGCTCCGCGATTCGTATTCAATTTGTATTACGAATCGCAGCGCCACTGTCACTGTGGAGAGTATGTGAACTACACTTACTATCAGATTGTGTCTTACAATCTGGTAGCACCAATGTTTAAATTTTTAAGCGTCATTTCATCTTTTGGTTTCATCAATTTGTTTTCTGTACTTGGAAAATTCCCAAAAAACTCAACTACTGATATTTTATCCAAAACTACGTTCTGTTGCATCCCTATTATGAATGTGCCCTGAATTTGCATTATATTCACGTTTTCGTATTACCCGCAATGCGGCCAACGCTTATATGCAAATTATCTGGAACATTACCTACGTTCTACACGTACCTTTCGACAATTTAAGTTAGCCATTGCTGTATCGCTCGCAATTTGAATGAAAATAGAAGATAATATGACGCCAGCTACGGCAAGGATTAAGGAATTACTGTGCACGACAAAACTACCTAATCGATAATGGCCAAACGAGAAAGCCCTCAAATCCCTCTTTCGAATATTCCCGCAAACGCTATAGACAAATACTCGAGTAGAAATATTATGTGAGTAACGTAAAATCGCATGTGAATTTCTACTTCGGAGTATAAGAATAACAGGTATTTGACGCGCCATCTGCCGAACGACTCTGTAAATTTACCTGGCTGACATTTGCTGCGACTGCTTTAGAAAACTCAATTTGTTTATTTTCGATCAACAGCGGTCGTCGACAGCTCTTCAGATAGTGACAACTAGCAACAAATGTGAAAATATTTTGTTTCTGCATTTCAAAAATTTAGCAAAATTTTTTTTTTAAACAAATTAAATTGAAATTCAAACTTAAACAAAAAAGACTTCCACGTGTACTGACAATACACTTTTCAATTTAATCATTTTGTATGCAAAAACCATCATGAGGTATAAAAAACCATCATGAGGAACAACCAAAAACAGTTTGTTTGTTAACCTGAGAAAATTTTGTGCTTTTGTGTTTAATTTTCAGAATGAAAATGTGTGTCTCGATGTTGGAAAAATATTTTATTTGTCTCCAATACGCTCGTACAAAAAACGTATTCACTTGAAAAAAACCTCGCGGTCGAAATATCGTGTATTTTTGTACTTATGTAAAGGGTAGATAAAGAGTGTTCACATACACACTACATTTGACTATTTTGTTAATTTTATTTAGCCAATCATACACTTTGGTTGGTGCTAAAAATGTGGATTTCCGATTCAGCACCTGGGGAAATATATTTGTGACACCACACCGAAAATGCCAAAGCCGAAAAATATAAGTAAAATTCTCAAATTACGGTTCATACTCTTATAAAATGATTTTGGTTTGACCCATTTCCTGCTCGTTATAATATTATTCCTTTCAGTCCCGAGAGCAGAGCTGTCATTACTGTCACGACAAAGCTTACGGCGTAAAAAATTAGCTTTCATTGTCACCAGATGGAGCTGAAACAAAAAGAGTTTGAGACTTTTGCAAACTGGTTTCCTAGTGAATAAGGAAAGTGTCAATTGTGTTACTAGTGTTTGTTCAGTGTCAGTCAAAAATGTATGTTCATGCCTGACTTGGCTACAATAAAAGTGTTAGCAGCGCGTGCGAGAAAGTTTACGATTGATCGAATAGAAAAGGAGGCGACGGCGTCTCCTTTTGAAAGCGCCTTCGACCGCTCAATGAAAATCTGTGACACGCGTAAGTCATCATCACTAGAATTGTTCATCCCTGTCGACAAATGAATAATGCATCCACGTGCTATCGATGCGGGCACACATTTTATGCCAAACAAATTTGGTCATACTCATAGACCACATATCTTTGTTCAATTGGTTTTTGCGGATGTTGCAGAAGTTACGGTATAAACTTAGAATTAGCTAGCAATTGTTTAATGCACTTTGTACAAGATTGTATAGAAGGTGAGAAATTTCTTGCGACCTTGCGGATCCGATTGAATTTCGTGATTATTGTGATGCCTTCTTGAAGTTTATATTGGCAACTGACAACTCAGTGTACAATAAGCTACAAACCCACCTGTTTTTTAATTTTATGAATTAATGGTGCGGCAACTTGTAAAAGTAACGGTTGTCTTTTTGAATAATTATTGAATTGCGTTTTGCTTATGACTCACTATTTCAATTCCAAACTACAATTGATTTCGAATTTGAATTGTCTGAGATCCATATTTTGGCGCAGGTCATTGAGTAATGTGTTTTGACGATCGCTAAAACTAGTTTCAACAAATGTCGCTAACTTCTATTGGGTCTACGGTTGAATTCGGTATTTTAAAATAATGCTTGCCGGTTCTTAAAAAAAAGTCAGTGTTTTTGTGATAAGCAGGATTGAATCGTAAAAGAAACGTACAGAGATTTTACTTTTTAAAACCTACAAACTTTTAAAATACAAGAAAAAAGTCTTTACTGGTGGTAGAGGGTAGGTGGCGCTATCGTTATATCGGCTATTGTCTGAAGGAAGGTCGGAAGAAAAACTCGGCAATAAAAACAAGAAATGGGGGGATTTTACTTGACAGCTATTGTTGAGAAATGTGCGGGTCATTTACGCCGTGAACATATCTCGTATTCGCTCCTCGCAACTACGCGGGTGTTGCCATTTTTTCATGGCCTTCCAGTATAATTAACGGTCAATTGGCTGGTGATTGTTGAAGCACCTCTAGTGGGTACAACTAGTGAAGTCTGAAGTATAACAACGCCATCTATGGTTAGTACAAATCTATTATACCGGTACAAGAAAAGACAAAATATGCGATTGAAGAAAGATTATCTCAAATGTATGATGTGAATATTACTTTAAATTGTACAATCAATAATCGCCATAACTGTAATATAAACACTTGAGCATGTGTGGAAAGATATCATTATACAAAGGGTGTTTTTATAGGTGTTTTACATTAATTAATTAGCTGAGAAGAAACTTCTTAGAATTCTTAGACTTCTTAGAAGAAACTTACTCAGCAGTAAAAATTATATTTATATCTTCACCCGGGCCTGCCCGAGGTTAACAATTAATTTTAGCTAATATTTTTAAAACACCCTAAATTTCACCCATTCATCATCACGCTCTCGGTTAGCATTGTCAGGAGATAAGTCGATATCTCTTTAGCTCTTCTACACCGCTACGATAATCCTATTTGGCCTCGACATCCTCCGCAAAATAAAGGCACCACCACCAGCACTACCACCGGCCTCCCACACCTGAGACTCAAAGACTCATCCTCATTTATTCGACAGACATTCTTCATGACGTCACGCGGAGAACGTCAATCATTGGTCGGATACGCGGCGAGGCCTAGATACCCACTTGGAGGAGAGACGTGTGTGCGTCGCTTTCTCTGTCGGCGGCCGAGCGGGGCTAGCAAGTCCGAAGCCACCGAGAAAACAGGCCAGTAACCAACCAGTCTGGGATGGACGTCAGAACCACTCGGTAAGCGCACGTGATGACCGGGTCCCATTTTTAGAAAAAGCTGCTGCGCCTTGGGAAAATTTTAGTTGTCGCGCCCTCTGTCCATATCGTTATATTCATCCTATTCATATTTGGTTGTCGTGGGAAACTTTATTTGAGATAGCGTGTGTATCTTTTATTTGAGATAATTTTCATGTTTGATAGACCCGGTGTAGGTAAAATGATTAAAGTCGTTGTGAAAGCATCCTTAAAATGTAATTTTAGAGCAGTTATCCAAGAAAATCCAAGAAATTTACATATTAATTAGATGGAGAAAAATCGACTGTTTAAATTTGAGAAATGCTGTTCCATTTAAAATATATATTTGTTGAATATTTTTCAAAATCGTGTTTTATTAAAAATATATTTCTAATTGTAACATTTAAATACCACATCAAAGACAATTACGTGCAATACCGATCAAGATTTTAACGTTGCGCTGTCCTCAATGATCAGTTCCCTGGACAGTTGCCCAGTAAGCTTTCATTGCTGGTGGTAAAACTAGTAATCACATAAGGTGCATTACTATGTATACATATCTAAGAGAAGATTTGGCAAATCATGACGTCATTTTCTAAATAAACGGCCAGTTGTAACGGGTGGTGTCGCGGTGGTTTGACGAAGACATGTCCGTCTAGCGAAAGTGAGCGCATGTGTAGGACTATCTCGATAAAGTTCGGACCGGTCGAAAGTGGTGCTCGCAACTGTTTGCTTCTTTAATAGCGTTTTGTGCGACCGTTCGTGAAACCATTTACGCATGCGCAGTTCACCTGGGCAAGCGCTTAGCCGACCCGGATTCGGATCCGCGTATTTCATTTTCCGTCGTGCGTCGTTTAATTACTCAGGTCATCTTCTCCTGCGATTAAACAAACGATAAATCGTTTATCAGAAACACGACTTAGAATCTCCTTTTGAGGAGCGGCAAAATGGTAAGTTGATTTATTCATTTGTATTCTTTTGTTCACATCAATATATCGTGTAACAATTTTTTTCAACCAAGAAATTGTTAACTTAAATTGTCTGACAATTCACTCATATACAAAATAGCCTTTAATTTGGCTGACCTCTTTAAGATTAACTAAATTTCTAAGTACACGGCAGTTTTTATACTTTTGAATCAGTCATATTTTTTTATGAAAATAATTAAATGTCTAACAAAATTTTACCTTAAATTGTTTATGGTATATTGTGTTTAAAATTTTATTTCAGCATTAAAAATGTGGTAAATTAATTTTATTTTATTTCGTACTTTTCGTTTAATGTGAGTTTTAATTTGTAATTGCGAATTTTGGAAGAAATGATCATTTATGCTTGTGGAACTTATGAAATCTTGGAAATTAGTAAATGTTTTGTTTGTTGAACCTTTATACTTTTGAATACGTGATAAAAGCGTAATAAACAAATACAAGTGAGTTGCAGGCGTATTATATTAAATTTTGTGATATTACTGTAAAGTTCATTTTGTAACAGAAGTCATTTATAATTTATTTGCAGATGCGGTCAAACGCTTTCATAATATCTCGTATTATTTTTCTCGCTCTGTGCGCTGGATTCTCATTATGTGACACCAATGCCACCGAAAAAGGTAAACAAACTCATTTCTTTGACAATGTTTTCCCTTTACTGAAGTTGAAATAATTCATTGCCTTGGACATAACAAAATGTGTTGAATTGGCACGTTTAAAGTTCAAAGAATTACAATAAACTTTCTTTTAAAAATGACGATTGGTTATGAAATGATCGGCATTGTTCTTTCAACGTCTGTCTGCATTGTTTAAGTCATTGTCTTGCCTCATGTCGGTGTGCAGGAGGTGACTTATCCTATGTAATGGGCATTGGCTAATCAACATGCAGTGATCATTCACACGTGGTCATTAACGGTGGGCAGTATGCTTATGTCGAGCCGCCTAAGTGCGTAAACGTGTATCACAAGGCTGAAGTAACTGCCGAAAGGTTATGTAAGATTTAACGATCTTGGGTTGCTTGGAAGCAAAGTAAATCCAGCCAAAGTCATAGTTAACGGTACTTTTACGAATACTCTTTATGTGCGCGCAGAGCGGACTTTTTAGCAGAGGTTTCCATACTGTTGGAGGCGCCTGGTAATGCTAGCACAGTGTACATTTTTTATTATTTAGTAATGCACCAACTAATAATTCTAAAATTTGCTAATTCAAAAATAGTTTGCTAATTACATTTGAGCTTGAAAACATTAAACGAGGCAGAATATTTTTGTACCCTCTAAATTAGCTTTACCTTGTTTTATTTATTTAATAATTATTTCTGTATTTAATAGTTTCTATCTTCTGATATTTATGCTATTCAATATTTTTAGAAATTTGGCTATAAAGCCATTCAAATTTTAAACAATTTAAAATTCTTAAAATGATTTCTTTTTGATTGCCTTTATGGGGATTTCTGATTTCGTATCCCTAAACAATCGACTAGTTTTTATTTTTTTCAAATTATTTAAGTCGACTCAGTACAAACGAAAAGCAAATGTAAAATTGTAAGCTCAATTCACATGTTTCATGGCAAAGGATTGTACAATGTAGCAACATTGAGCCTAGTAAAATTCAAAATAAATTCACAATGATAATGCAATCAAGCGTGTTATTAGCATATGTTACTGATTGGACAGACTTTGAATGTCTACAGATGTATTAAATAATTTCAATACAGCACAGTGAGCATCTGCGCGGTAAGTTCAGTAACCGCTGATGGCGGGACCAAAGCGTGCCAACGAGCGCAATTACTTTAAAGAGCTAGACAGAGAGGCGTTATTAATATTAGCGAGTCGGTGATAACTACCTACATTCATTCGCTTAGCCGACCTTGTTTCGAGCACATAATAACACAATCCTTTGATGTTTGTCTCGTAACTTTATAAGGTTGAGTCATGTGGTTTATTTGCGGATGACAAGTATAACCCCTGGCCACAAAAAAATCGATAGTCTAGAGGATGACGCGTGACAAATTATCTAAAACAAAAGCTCTTAACCTCGCCCTACTTTGCGATTATTGATTGGCGAAGCAAGTCCATGAAATAGAATGATCATGAATTATAAATGATAGTGAAATCTAATACTAATAATTGCCTCCGCGGATTAGCTGTGTTCGAAAAACTGTGCTGTGTACTATAGCTCTCCCTATTGGTTGAAAAAATTCGACGCCGCCACGCGGCAAAAACCCGCAACATTCAAACAAAATAGCGGGAC
>JAUJYS010003304.1:0-13293 GCA_033995665.1 Melogona broelemanni | reverse complement strand
AATACAGTACTAATATGCAAACATCTTTGTCATTTCATTTTATTTTCGAAATGACATCCTTTGGCTTTCACACACGCGCGAAGCCGCACGCCCCACATTGCAGATTGACGTGGCAATAACGTGTTGGTCAAGCTTCATTTTACTCGGAATATTAGCCATCAGCTAAAATGTCAATTTTTTGTTTTTGTTGGAGTATATGTCAAATCTTCGTTTGATCATTAGGTGAATGCTATTGTTGAAATTTTTAGTTTTGAAGAAATGTGATTGTGGCCTATTTTCATCAGCCAGATCAATGCTATAATTGGAGAGCACAATGCGCTGACAACCACTCATCTCATGGTGTCATTCATAAGAATTTTCCTTCTACAAAGTATCTTTAAGTTTACCCTAGTTCAGCTTTGTCGGAGAACACCTAACAGCTGCTTAGCATCATAATTGTTTTTTTCGCAAACAATTTTTAAACACGTTATTGACCCGTCAATCTGCAATGTGGCGCGTGCGGCTTCGTGTGAGAAAGCAAAAGGAAGTCATTTCGAAAATGAAATGACAAAGATGTTGGTATATTTGTACTGTATTTGTAAAAAAAAAAATCAAACGAATCGATAAAATATTATAAAAACTATTGCGGGATCCTTTTTTTAGCCACCCTGTATACAGTAATGAAGTCTTGTAAATATTATATGTATTCGTTTATGCTTCAGTCAGGATTAAGCCCAAATGCTCACTAGTCAGTGGTCCAGTAGTAACTAACTGGGATATTTTGGGCATGTCATGCGGGCGGCCAACTCCCTAGGAAAGGCGCTCATGCTTGGGAAGATAAGTGAAGCGAGAAAAGTGGGACGACCACGCACAAGTTTGCTGGACGGCATAAAGACTGAAACCAAGATGTCACTACGGGAGGAAGCTACAAAGCGAGGCGACGAAACGGCCCAGTTGGAGAGCACTTGTCCATGTCGTCACCAGGAATCGGAAACGACTCGACGGATCATAACAATATGCTGGAGATACGAAAAACATCTATTTCCATTTGTTGTCCACTTCTATTGTCTTATTATCTTAATAATCTCCACTGCGTTTATCTTAACACTTTCTTCTGTGTTGGTGTTTTTGTTGTAAAGGTGAAGGGTTCAATGGTTTGAAATTGTCAAATTAAATTTTAAAAAAGGATATCATTAAAATAATAATTCTACGTTTCCTTTATTAATTATTTTTTAAATAAAATTTTCAATTATCTGGTACTTAAGCGATATTTAATTATTTCGTTCATTTTTATAGGTGACGGCTGGCAAGACGTCGTCGGTGGAAATTTTGAAGCTCCTGGAAGCCTTCGTTGACGAGGATAACTTTACCGTGTGGCATTCGGTGTGCTCGTGCCTGGCCGATTTGGACACCCTCCTCAGTCACACCGACTTTCACGACGTCTTCAAGAGCTACGCCTGCGAGCTCCTGACCAATATTGCCAATACCCTGGGTTGGAACCCCAAGAAAGATGAAGGTAAGTTGACGAATCTCCTTCTACTTTTAGCATTGTGCCATCAATCTTATCTATTACGTGGTGAAATATTTCGCTTTAGAAAAAAAACATTCGATATGGTTTCAGGTATGACTTATTCCGTTGCATTCATTTTCCGCTTGCTCTATTGTACGACTTGTGATAAACATGGTGGTCCACGATTTTCCGTTGGAAAAATGTGTTACTACGATTCAGTCTTTCGATTCCCTGCTTCCATCGATAGACTCGCTTATCTCCTGCAGCTATAAACTGAACAAATTGAAAATTCCTATCTGTTCGATCGCGACTAAAATTAGATTAGACGTACGTTGCTGACGCATTGTTCTTTCCGCGGTAGACACGCTTGCTGTTCGGTCAGCCCACCATGCACGCAATCGAAGCAGTTAGACTAATGACCATGGACATGGGGGACCGGATTTTTATGATTTTATTTTTTTTTCTATTCAAGCTAACGTATATTTATTTATTTGCTTTGCCGATGAAGGTGTATAATTCTTTCAGACCTATGGTAGGTCATTTCGAATTTCTCTCTGAAAAATTCCCGACCGAGCCGACTTGACCAGCCGCTTCCTACACCCGGCCGGCCGGGTGTAGGAAGCGGCTGGTCAACCCTGCTAACCAAATCTATGTTAAAGATTCCGTTTAAAAATTATATAATTCAATTGTGCCACACTGACATATGAGTAAATATGTAAAAAAAATAGACTGAAAACTATCTACCGATACTAATCGCGGTCGACGTTCAACTTGTACAGTCAACTCACCTCGTAGTTAGTTACCTACACATCCCGTCTCTGGCTAGTGATGGAGAGAGGGGGAGGTTACGAATCGCTCCAGATGAGCGTTTCGGATCGTTAGCCTTCAATAACGGTAATCAAGCAATGCAAATCTAAGTGTAAGTGGCGGTTAGGATTTTTTATTGTTATTAACTAACTCTATACCCCAGCGGTACACAACGGGCGCTGTGTGTACGGTGCTTACCTGCTTGTTGGTAGTGCCGGCGAGATTGCATCGACCCCTGCCGAACGTGATGAATAGAAGGACGGACGATGGTTTAGTTTTTTTTGTTTACCCCGAATTACTAATTTAAGTGCTATCCCTTAAAAATTAATGTGCTCTTTGACTATAAATTAGAGGCTGCCGCTCAGCGTACATGCAACACTTTTCGAACCCGTCACCGACACCTGTACTGGGGTTTTATTATTTTTTTTTTTTTGTATCTGCCGACCGCATTTTTGGCGGCGGTGGGCTGGCTGGCTCGATTCCCTACAGTAATTGTTTTTTTTTATTATTATTATTTCGATGAGATAGTTTGATACGGCCTTGGTGAGATATGCGCCATGTCTGCGCATCGATGCTTTAAACGTGCACGCCGATTTTTTTTGGTCGATGTGCCCGGGCCCTCTTTCAGTTCAGTAATACGATCGTATGAGCTCGCACCGTAACCTCCTGAGGTCCGAGTATGAATTGTTCGCGTCTTGGATTTCGATAAAAAGTTGTCGCGATGATGACCTACTTACCTATGAAAATAAATGTATTAGCACGTTTTCCAGATTCCAGCTGAAAGTTCGCTATTTTTGGAGTCCGACTTGCGGAAAGCGCCTAGGATTTTAGTATTAAAGTTATCATTGGGATCAATTCGACAATGTATTTTGGAACTTCAATGTCATGAGTTTGGTCCAATGTGTAGGTGTGGGCATGTGTGGCCTCAAAAATGTATAAGTGTTAATTTCGTAGCCCAGGCTGTAAGTGGTTGTGGTGCGGTGATCCCTGGTTCGATGGCTTGCGCGGACTCTGGTTTACTCGATTCGTGGCTTTGGTAAAAATATGCCTTTTAGACATTGCCAAAGCAGGCGCGCAAGGTAAAGATTCACCTGTTGTGTTATTCACTAAAGTGATTGGAAATAATAAAAAATGTTCATTTGTATTTGTGAAAAAGAGAATCTGCCTGCTACGAAACTATGAGCGCGTTTCTTTATTTAATTGCTTCTAAACTGTGCCATAGATTTATTTTACTCGTAGGTATACCTGTATATGGCAGCTATCCCTTATGATGCGATTTCCAATCTTCCAAAGATGCTTCAATTTAACCGGTACTTGTGATCCGCATTCCATATTTGCCGTCGTCTTTAATCGTGCTCTAGTAATTGAATTATTTGGGCGGCGCCGTATTTTATTGCGCGTCCATAAATTAGCCGCACTGTAAATACGCAAACAAGACTTCAAATTGTTTTTGTTGGCCGCGCGATCTTCTAGTCTACGCGTCGGGTTATTTATTTTATTCATTTTTTTTGCTCCCGCAAAATCCTTTAGACGCGCACTTATATTCGTGGTTTATAGCTCTCGTTTTTGTTAGACCACCCCTCCTCACCTCACCCCACTTGAAAGTGGAGCCAAACAACTATGGCAAAAATATACTTTTATGGTTGGCGGTATTGTTTCTTTAAATGCTTTCAACTGTACGAGTCTGGCGCTCTCCGCTGCTCCTCCGTGGACGTACCTGTACCTGTCTTAAATGCGTGGCATGGTTTTAATTTTACTATTATTAACGCACGGTTATTTCAAAGAATAAAATATATAACAAGTGCGCATCCCGCGTGTTGTTAAACACTGACCGCCGCCAGCCTACATGTTTATGTGTCGCAACGTGCGCAGCAGACGCCGCCACATTTAATTTAAATACGAATATAGCGCGCCGCTATTAAAATATAATTGCAATCATTATGAAGTCTGGTGGAGAGCTATTGTCGGCGCGACACCCTACTTTTTTGAAGCAGCACAACCAACGTGTCAAGTGTGCCAAGGAGGCTTCTGACAGACGTTCACTTTGTGATATGGAATTTTTTTATTCAATTTCTGATCACTGTAGGAGTTTCTGTACCCCTGTGGGAGGGGGCAATGGCGTACCCCCCCCACCCACACTACGTTCAGATTATTATTACCCATGAGCAGAATTATTATAAATAGTTGACGATGTTTGGCATTCTGGGACAGAAAATTAAAATATCTTACGCTGCAGTTTAGGACCTAAGCGATTGAATTAAAAAATATATTTCAGAACATCGACGGGTTAGGACGTCTTAAGTTCAAAACGATAAAGAAAGGCTTTTATTCGGCACTGCACCGGAACCTTCTCCTTTATCGTTATGAACAGAATTGTAATGCTAATGAAACCAAATCTATTAGTGACTCTTCGATTGTACAATACATACCTATTATTTTTTAAGTTATAGCCGAAATTGAACACCTGAAATGTTATTATTGTACAAAGCAATTTGAAATCATGGCATATGCATACGAGTATATTTTATTGATATTAGTTTCCCTTTTAAAAATATGTAATTTTTGAGACTGCAGACAGGCAAACCGTAGTTAGTAATAAAACAAGCACCAGAAATAACCACCAAAAAATTTGGCTTGATTAGTCGCCTCGATTAACCGTGTGCGTGTGTGATTTCATCGGCCAAAGTGTGCGGCATTGCACGCATAGTGAATTTATATCGTCTTGTGATTAGTCGTAATTAGGGTTCTCATTTCCGACGGCGCCAAATGATATATTTTCAATTGACATGATGCAGGGTGGATGTTATTTGGTTTCGAGAGGTTGCACGGCGGCCGCGCCTAGTACCTCTCCAATTATTACTCCAATTAAGCGTCTCGAGAATCGCATTAATTCGACTTAATGTCTGTTGTGGTGGCACTGGGCCCCGCCACACCCCTCTCGCATCATCAGCGTCTCCGTTTCGTAGTTGGAAAGTCCCGAGTTTTATATTTGGTGGCGCTCATTTTCTGAGAGACGAATCATTAATGCACTCTTGCGGTTTTGTGAACGGGTGGTCGGGCACTCCTCTAGGCCCTCTCTTCAAACGAGTTTCACGAAACTGTTCAGGGAATTAGAGCAATTATCATCAAGCGTGGGCGCTAAGCTTCTAGCACTAGACGGCGTTGAGTTCGTTTTAGAGCAGGTGACTGTAGGTTACGATTATGGCCACTAGAAGCGCTTGGTCACCCGAATCTCCATTCGCCACTGAGAGCGCTTCATCGACGATAGTGTCAAGCACAAAGTATTTAGATAGTACTTATGACACTAGATGGTGTTGAGTTCGTTTTAGGGCAGGTAATTGCAGGTGACGATTGTGGCCACTAGAGGCGTTTGGTGACAGCAATCTCCATCCGCTGGCGACTGAGAGCGCTTCATGGACGGTAGTCTCAAGTACAAAGCACTTAGACAGAACTTTAATTGTTTATTTACCTCTAATATTAGCTGGATGTGTATGCGATATCAAATTTAATTTCAAAAACAATATTTTTATGCGAGTGCCATGTATTGCCATAAAACTTTATCTACCCGATGGCCGATGGTATCGTCATCTATCTGATGCCGTGTTCTCTAACACTGTTATAATTACTGGTTTATCCGTATTCAACGCTGGAGTCAGTCAGGCAAGAGGGCTCCCGGGTTGGTTATTCGAACTATGTTTCCTCGTGGACGGTTCGCGTCATCCGGTGCCGGTCGCGTATAGTTAGAGGGTATCTCTGACTTCTCTCGTCTCGTCTCTTTCGGTCTCACCTTGTTTTGAGTGGCCGAGGCGCCCGCGGAATCGGGTGAGCGACTTCTGATGGGTGCAAGTCACCGGCCAGCAGAATTTGCGATGGCCAGAGCAGCGCCACCTATCGCCTGTATCATTATTTTCTTCCGCGAGAGGGCGCGTGGCAGACATTCGAGTTGATGTTGTAAGCGTGCTCTACTGAGACCCACCTCATGGTACCCCACTTATGAGAATTTCTGATTTAAAAAAAAAATTACAAGGCGAATTAACATTCAATATATGCAGGCCATCTTCTTTTTTTGTTAAGCACGAATCATGGCTTGCGCGTTTGTAACGTGGGACATTATTTTCGACCGACATCTACTTTGGATAATTCGAATAAAATAAAATTGCAATGCGTCGCGTTTATACAGTACGCTTATCGGTTTATACAATTTACAATTTTAACCCGCAAGCAGCTCCTTGGGGGGCCAATGACGGAGGTCAGAAAACCAGTAAAGGACAAATGCGTCCTATTTCAACAGGCTAAGCACCTGGGGCTCTGTAAGCCAGTTCCACTGTCGACACTCGACACACTCTGGGGAAATTTGAATGAAAGTATGCGTTAGTATTAATTGCATCCATCAATTGCTTAAACGGTCAAGTGTTTCATTCATTCAATGAATCATTTTCTTCTTGCCCACCAGTTGCCAGTTTTTGCTTTCTAATTTAACCCCAACACTAACGAGGTATTTTGGCTTAAGCTACCACTTGAACACCGCTATTCTCGAAAATTGATTAATAGATTTATAGATTAAAGTAAACGCATCTCCAACTCCATATTTATTCTGAGGAGGTAATTATTTATTTATCGCTAAACATCACTACGCCAATCGCTAAACATCACTACAGACGATTCTGTACGCTCCGTTGCACCAGGCGGCAAGGTATGTAATGATTTTGTATGTCCCTCAAGGGGCTGGATGATGTTCGTACCTGGATGATGGTAATTTTCCCGTGTAGTGGCGCTGAACGCGGTGCTAATCACAGAAATGCCCGTGGGGGTTGCGGGAGACCGGCCGGGAAAACGAATGAGACGAAGGAGAAGAAAAAAATTGTGAAAATTTGGGAGGCGAGATGTGTTTTCTGTGGGTACAGTTGATGGCTTTGGCATCCACTGATGATGATGGTGGTAATGGTCATTAAGCAGCTCCGTAGGCTGACCACGCCTGTTTGCTTTATACGGTCGGTCGTTCTCTGGCGCGGTTTGGAACAGTTTGTTTGTGCTCTGGCATCCGCGTCCAAGGGGGGGGGGGACGTCGGGGAAAACAAATAGCAAAAAGCACATCCCGAGAGCATTCTGCTCCATCAATTCCCCTTTCCTCTCACCTTCGCCGCGAATCAGTGGTGGGCACACTATTTTTTTTAACTTTCTGGATTGAACATCTGGATCAAGTGAATCAGTTTTTTCATGACGCTCACTACCTGAACTTTAAAACAAGTAAATGCAAAAAACTTCGTTTTTATGATAAAAACTTTCATTTTAGAGATTATTTTAATATTTAAAGTTTTTAATATTAAAACCCGAATTTTTCAAAAAATTAATTGAATTAGATGCGAAAAGCTAGGACATGGGGAGATATGAGCAAATGCGGGCAAATGTGGCCATTTAACTTTTTTTTTAATTTTTTTTAATTCATTTATTTATTTATTTATTATTATTTATTTATTTTTTGTATTGGTAATGGATGTTTTGTCATAGCCTTGGTCAATCGCCTTCAACTTAAATGATTAATAACTTTTTCCAGGATTCGAATAACAACATGAAATTTTGATAGATTCAAAGGTTTCGCGAGATCAACTAAATTCCAAAATTTCAAGTCTCTAGGACGTGTGCAACCCGGTTTAGTCAACGTTCAAGTCATCTTATTAGAAAGTTTTTAAGAACACCGATCTGTAACGATCTGATCTGTAATATCGATCTGTAACTGTCCTTTGATGATGATACCCAAAATCTGAGAGTGCATTCTGGGTTTTATGGAACGTTTTTTGTCTATACAGGAATTCATTTTTAATAAAAAATGTAATAAATTTTGTGTGTAGAAAATATTTCCGAATAATTATATATCAGCCGAATTAGTGTCTTGGATGAGGGTTTTTATATTTTTTTATTTATAAATGAGCGTGTCTTGAAAAATCGTTGGCCTACTTCCAGTAAACTGAGATTTGATATTTATCCCGATTTACTTAGGACTGTGCCTGTATGACACAGCCAGCCCTAAATAAATTTATTCTTACCTCGCAATCTAAACTTTGCAGATGGTGGGTGCACCACTATTTGGTCGCCTCTGCTTTGCCTTTTCCACACACACACCTTTCTGGACTCCACCCAAGTTCCCCTCATTTCTTTTGTTGTCCTCCGTATTCGCCGCCGCCGCCTCCTAAACCCACCACAATTTAACCAATGCCTACACCCCCTCCCCCTCAACAACACCCACACCCACTCTTTCTCGGTAACAATTGCCCCCTCATATTTTCGGCGAGACTCGTAACTGGGCAATATGGCGTCTCCCCTCACAGTAAATATACCTGCACATTCATTTACGAGTTCCCATTTTTCTGGGACCATCATTCGCACCAATGAGGTGCAGGAGTGGAACGGCGAACGACATATCATTGATTACTCGATTTTATATGTGGAATTAAATTGTTTCATTGAATATCAACCAATCTAATCATGGAGGATTAGAAATCGTTATTTTTCGATATAGGTTTGCTAATAAGTAGACAAACTTAAGACGCCCCTTTTGAGTGCTTGGTTAAATGATGTAACTGTAAGATTTCAAAAGTACTTACTCGTAATTTAGAAAAAAAAACGCTATTTCAAATGTAGAATTGGAATGCTCCGTTCTTAAAAGAAGATGGAATTGCTCAATTAAAAGACTCCTGTTTATAGTCGATCCAGGATTATATTCACCACAAATCTGAGGTTATATCTGATCCCTTTGCCATTTTTCTGTTGCCATTTAGCATTAGTATACTTCTTTAATAATAGTCCTCCAATGCTCCCAGCGGGATGTTTTCAGACCGCTTTATCCTCTTTTAGTTTTTAGTGAATCAATTCTCTGAAGGAGGTGGGAATCAAGTGGAACTTGTCTTGAAAAAATTAGATTGATCATCTTACCTGCAATCTATCCCAACACCTCGTTGGTCCAGCCCACCAGTCTCATTGTCCACCGTGGTAATAAGCTGTTGAGGGATTATTTGGAGTAGTTTTTACGCGTCCTATCTCCCTACCACCGCCTTCCTTTCGCCCGGCCGCCCTCACCACCCCTGCAGCATGACGATCGCTTTCTCTTCACTCGCCAATCTAGTCGGGGTGGGGGGAAAAGGTGTTACAATTCCGCCAGGCAGAAGCACTTAAAACGGGCCCACCGCGCCGCCAGTTTTTGATGCTGGACCGGCTCTCCGTCAAGCAAACGATGTGTATGTGCATGCAAGAGAGAACCGACTGACACCCTGGGTGCGCTTAATTATGGGCGTGTATCGCCTCGCGGGTGAGGCGCCTGTTCGCTCTTGTTTTTCTTTTTTCTTTTTCTCCCTCATCTCCTTTTCCTTTCTTCTCGCCTCTCAATTTCTGTTGCCATTTCGACGTTGATCAGCGGCGGTAATTTGTTGCCGAGAAATTCATTACGCGCTGCTCGAGCGGACTAGTTTCTCGCCCACCATCGTTGCTATTACGCTCGTATTTCCACCCCTCCCCTACTCTTTTCCCCACCTTCACTTTCTTTCCCCCCCCACCCCAATTAAAAACTCGATGTTTTCGTTCAGTCCCTATCAAGATGACGACTACTGTGCTTTTTGCATTGAAGCGCCGTCGACCGTTTTAAGATATCGCTGGCGAACTTTATTTTAATGACACCTGGTAGCAGCGGTGGTGAATTTTGAGACTCATTTTAGTATCGTGTTTTGCAAGAAAGGTCCTCATAAAATTAAATACTCTTACCAAAATTATATTTTAAATAAAGTTCGCATGTTTTCTGTGTGAAGGCGCCGGAAAGATGTGGGAATGGGCGAGAGATGTCAGGAGAAATGATAACGCTTTTAATAAATATGTTTCTTAAAATAATTTTTTTTATTGTTTATTTATATGATTATCCAGGATTATTTCTATTTCAACTTTGAGTCTGCGATTTTTGTGCGATCGATCAATAAATGGCACGATGAAATTTTGTATATAGTTTTTTGAAGCTTTTGAAGTCTAGTAAACTGACCGATGGCTCAGTGGGTATGGGGACATCCTACGAAGCCGACGGTCCCGGGTTCGATTCCCGGCGCAGGTTTTCTGTTGGGAATGTAACAAAAATTTCATGTAAACATATTTCTATGGCAATTAATAGAGTTTAGTTTCTATGCCTTCATCTCTTTATTGCACTGCACGTGTTTTGTATCAATACAGTTTAGGCCACGTGCACATAGTTCAAATTTAAATAAAAAGATGTCTGCCCGTTGTTAACAGCACCCAGGATTAAAACAGTTATTTTCTCAGAAGAAAATACTTTTCTTTGCACAATTATAAGGCAAGTTGTCAATAATTTCTACACTTTCGTTTATTCGTTAGCCTGGGATACTGGTGTCACCCCTGAGCTTCCATTAGGGAGTCCAGAGCTCAGGGGTGGATCCTGCAGTCTGGCTATACCTGCTGCCATTCCCCATCCCAGCCCTTCCCTGCCCTTCACATATCTACATAGAGACACGAGGGTGCAGTAGTCCTGTGGTGCACTAGGCGCTACGGTGACTTTTAAAAAAAAATGTGTTCGGCGATCCCGGGTTCGATTTCCGGTTCGGGGATTCGTTATTCGATCACGAGGTAATCGCTTAAGTACATTTTCACCAGTACCGGCCGTACCAGTACAGAATCTCCTGTTGAGATATTCACTTTAGTGATGACAATTATTGATTGCCAAAAAAAAATATTTAAAAAAAAGTTGTTCGTCTAACTCCTCTGTAGCTTCGGGTAAATATGAACTGCACCAACCAAGGTTGAATTGCTTATTTAGTGATGTTTTTATCCTGTTTACTTTTTTTTTCAATTCTGCGTAAGGACAACGAATGGAATGTTACACTATTGAAAGTTGTCAGGCGTCCACTCAATAAACATAACATTTCGATTTCGATAACAATCGATAGTTTAGATGCCATGTTGTTAAAATTGGGGTGGGTGTCATTGGAAGACCGCAGAAGGGAGATTGATATCAGGCTGCTGGTCCGTATTAGGAAGGGAGAGTGCAATATTAACATTAAATATATCGTTCGTCCTGCTGTTGAAAGGGATAGAAGATAAGGCCACACGTGGCCAATGAATTGGCCAAATGGCCAATGAATTGTATTGTCATTGTGATTCCTATTAGTACAGATCCTGTTAAGTAGATTATCCTAATCCATGTACAAAACTTGTCTTGTTGGCCCCCGCCATAGCCCCCCCCCCCCTTAAAAGGGGCTGCTCGCGGGTAAACATTGTAATTGTAATCTGACATCGCCTCCATTTTTCATTTTTCAGAACTGTTATCATACACGTTGGCAGCAAAACAATTAAACAAAAAAAAAACATATATTCGAAATCAACAACGCCATTGGCGTTATACACAATACGTGACGTATATTAAATTGCATTTTCAATCCCATTAGGCACACTCCAATCCACATCGAAGTCGCTTATGCAAATTATAAGTTGCGGAGCTAGTCGCGAAAACAATAATTTAAATTCTCGAGCAGCAGGCCGGCAGGTAGACGCTTAATCTACGTGCACAGTTTATTTCGTCACTAGTGTATAATTTGAAATCTAAATGTGTGAGATGTACTGCATGCGGTTAACAAAGATCGCTTCCTGGAACCGATTATATTGGCAGATGAGACAGCACGATTTGTTTTTCATGTGTTTGTTGTCGTGTCTTCATCTGGATAAATCGTCGATTTCCTTTGATTGAGAGGGAAGAAGTAAACAGCGCTGTATTTTTCGTAGCTGCATGGGTATAATTATTGTTTGAGGTGAAACGAAATTGTTAAAACGAGATTTTTCTTAGCAATTTGCACTTAATATGATGTTGGTCATTAGGTAACTCGACATTCATTCAGCTTGTACACTTTTACACTTTGGACGAATAAAGTTTGCTCAAGAAATCATTACCTGAATTTTTTTTTACGCCCTTATTGGACCTCCAGGCTGGCACTATTCCAATTTTATTGCTGGCACTATTCCCATATTGGACCTCAGTGCATAGCGTCATCAGTCAGGATTCATGACTGGAGAGTCAATATTGTGCAGGTAGTGCTTACTCAATTAATTTTAGGATGATTTATTTTTATATCTTCTTAATTCCAGTTACGTGATACAACAAAGTTGATTTTGCGTGCAGAAATAGACGTAATGAATAGACGTCTGTTTTCACGTCTATTTTGGTCGAGTCTGAAGGACGCAGTCTAGTTCGAAAGGTAATTCGAATAATTCCAATGCGTTCGAATAGTTCCAAAATAATTGAATGACGAGCAACGCGGTCTTGGCGTGCCTGCATTGTCAAACTGATTTTTTGGCGCGATATCTGCTTTTCAAGAGCGCACAATCAATTTCCAAATCCATTCATTCGGTCGCCGCATCCGGTGTGTCCCACTGTTGACTGTTTAATAATAGTGCCTTGGAGCCACCAAATAACACACACAATACACACCTATCTATTATTTTCCCACAATGGATCACGACAACAAACTTGCTTGTTGGTGATGGTGCTTGCTGCGGCGGCACTGAATAATACCAGATAGCTCGTAAAATGCGTTTTTATTTCGAATACATCAAAATTTGTTTTTCGAAGGTTAGGTGCAGGTATTCGAATTTCTTATTTTGTGCCGGTATTTCTACCACCAACTCCTTCGAACTTTGGCGCTGGAGAAGACTGTTTCGTGTACCTTGGTCAGCGAAACGAACCAGCAAATCTATCCTGAAAGAAATCAAACCAGATTTCTCTCTAGAAGACATGGTGCATATGGCGAGACAGCATTTGTCCAAATTTGACCATGTCATGCGATCAGATGCTATATTGGAAAAAAAGGTATTTCGCTTGTAAGGGTGGAGGGCAACAGAAAAAGGGGAAGATCATGCATTTTTTTTTTCCGGATCACAGTAGTGAATAACACTACAGGAGGTTATTGTACACCTCGCGTCGCTGCGGCGATATATGAGGGGCACATTCCAGTACC
>JAUJYS010003303.1:0-13294 GCA_033995665.1 Melogona broelemanni | reverse complement strand
CATGTTGTTTCTCTTCTCCAGCTTCCAATGTACCATTTCGTTACTCAACATCCACAAACATTCCAGTTGGCGCGCACGAACATGAAAAAGAAACATACAATTCGTTAATACAAACTTCATTATAAAGTATTCTTTTTTAATTTAGTTCGGGTTAGTGTTTTAAAATTCCTACTCATTTCATTTTGCCTAAATTAACTCGCGCTGCGCATAAAGCATTCTAAAATTTTATACATACACACCTTATTCATGTTGTTTCTCTTCTCCAGCTTCCAATGTACCATTTCGTTACTCAACATCCACAAACATTCCAGTTGGCGCGCACCAACATGAAAAAGAAACATACAATTCGTTAATACAAACTTCATTATAAACTAGTCATTTTTTTAAATTTCAGTTCGGGTTAGTGTATTAAAATTCCTACTCTATTTTATTTTTCTTAAATAACTGGCGCTGCGCAAAAACCATTCTAATATTTTATACAAACACACCTTATTCATGTTACTCTTCTCCAGCTTCCAATGAACCATTTCGTTACTCAACATCCACAAACATTCCAGTTGGTGCGCACGAGCATGAAAAAAAAACATACAATTCGTTAATACAAACTTCATTATAAACTAGTCATTTTTTTAAATTTAGTTAGTGAATATCCTGTTTTTTTATATATAAATTAAAATCAATAGCCAATACTCATCTTCAATTTGAAAACGACCTAGTTTAGCATGTTCTTGTACAACGACCGCTCTGTTGCTCATTTTCCGACCAAGACCTCTAGAATTGATTGAGAGATAGTAATTAGTACTTTTCCTGAACATGCATGTGCTCTTTTTTAAATGGTTTAGATCCTCCAAATTGGCCACTGCAGGGTTCATACTCAAAACTGAAAATCAGCCCAAAATTAAACAAAATTCCTTGCACAACTTGCGAATAAACGAGAGGCTGCTCGGAATCGAACCAGGGACTGGCAGCTGCATAGGATGTTGCCATACCCATTGAATTATCGGTATCCTATCCATTCGTAAGCGAGCACGCTACTTAATATAACTAAATTTTAAACTTTATAAACAACTTACACAATCAAACATCAAAAATTTAAGTTTAATTAAAACAATTCCAAATTAAGTAATCGACATTAAACTATTAGATAACTTTTCTTTTTTTTTCTTGTGACAAATATAACATATCTAATTAATTTTCTACCTTTCCAGGTGGTTACTCCAGAGCGAGTGAGGGCTAAGCTACTGTTTGCCGGCACCAATATTGGCATCACATCGTCAGCAGCATCCTGATGAGTCATGACTCGCCATCACATTCTTGTACATAACATCTGGCCCAGTGGTGAGCGTTGGAACCCACCAGAAGGCGCTCATTGTTTGCAACAATTACGCTATAAAATTTTAAGAAATTAAAATACAAAAAACATTTTTATTTGCTCATGAACGAGTAATGAACGATGCAAATTTCTGTATCAATCAAAATATATATATTCAAGAATCAACACTCAACTTCACTTTCGAAACTGCCTGGGTTATCGTTAAGTGGTTAATAAGCACGTTCGCTTACTACACACACGCACAAACAAATGAATAAGGTGTGTACCTTATTCATGTTGTTTCTCTTCTCCAGCTTCCAATGTACCATTTCGTTAATCAACATCCAGTAACATTCCAGTTGGCGCGCACGAACATGAAAAAGAAACATACAATTCGTAATTCGTAATTCTCCTGATCATGCATGTGCTCTTTTTTAAATCCTCCAAATTACAAATTGGCCACTACAGGGTTCATAGTTTTCCTCAATCCAAATTTCCGCCATCCATTCAAATTAAGAAGAAAGAAAAAAAGAAAATCACAACTTAACTCAATAACCACCCTTCCATACACCACAGGGTCGATTGTTTATACTGGTACTGATGCTGATTGGTGACTTGACGACAAATGCACCATCTGGAAAATGAGCCACCTTTGCTAGAATACATAAAAAAATTACAATTGTCAGTTTCCAGTTTTACATTAAAAAAAAATCACTTATGCCGCTACGTGAGGGGCAGGGAGGGGAAGATAATGCAAATGGCAGCTGGTATACCAAGGTTGCCTTCACCCCTAAGTTCTGGACTCCCTCCTGTAAGCTCAAGAGTGACGCCAGTACCCCAGGATCTGCAAATAAACGAGAGCCTGAACAGAATCAAACCCAGGACTGGCAGCTGCGTAGGATGTTGCCATACCCATTGAGCCCACCCACCGGAAATTCTATATTACTACAAGATGGGCGACAACAGGCGAGACTGACTTGCCTAAAAAAAATATAACATAAAGTGACAAATCACGTGACTGCGGCTGTCAGTCTCATGTGATTTGTCACTTTATGTTATATTTTCTAAGGCAAGTCAGTCTCGCCTGTTGTCGCCCATCTTGTAGCGCTAGGTAGCGAGTAGCGGTAGACCGTATTTTCTGCTCGCTCGTCAGAGAAAATGTTCGCGTAAAGTGTAGTTCAGCCAACTCTAATCTAGTAACGTTTAAAACAGAACTCCACTCGATGATAAATTCACCAACCTCTTGTAAAACCACATTAAATTGTAACCAAAACAAAAATTATCAAGTCCGATAAACTATTCAGTGTTTAAAAACAAAATTTGCTCTTTTATCGATAAATAATGCCGAGTAAATTTGTAACTCAAAATTACATAGGACAATTTAGTGAAACTTACGTGAACACAGAAATAACAAACGTCGTTATTCTCGGCAAACAAATAGCACAGTACAGCCGGCACAAACAAAAATCTTCCTCGGCACGTCCAAAAAATCGCACCCAAAAATGCAGCGAAAATAAAATTCACCTTCTTCAATCAGACGACAGCATGCAAATGACAATTTCGTAATTTGTAACTGTCCACCAAAGTTTCGTTGGCGCTCACATCGATACGGCCGAAATTCGTACAGCCAATGGCGTTGTCGCAGCAGTCCCTGGACTTTGTCCCCAAAACCAGCCAAAATAAAATCGCCGGTAAAAACTGACCTTTCGACCCCATCCCGTTTTTAACGTATATGGCACACCTCCGCGTACAAAAAATGCCCGAGAACTGCCGGCGTTGGCGAAAAACAACGTTGGGCGAATACAATTCTGGACGATTCGGTATTTCAAACAGAAAAACACCCTTTTCTTGGAAAAGGGTTAGCCTCATATTCACGTTTTCATTAATTCATACGTTTACGTTTTCATAATTTCCGTATTCGTACGGGGGAAATTCATATTAAACGATATTCCCCCGACTATTTCCTGCTGCTTTTAAACAATTTCACCTCACCTTTTTCCTACTGCTTTTAAACAATTTCGTACTAATTTTAATTTATGCTTTCAAATGTCATGATTTTTGTTTAAACCTAATAAAAATTAATCTATTATACGAGTAGCACGTAAATTTAAACCTTAATCTAAATATTCTTATTTAAATTCACCGTAGGCCTAGTGCACTACAGGAATACTGCACCCTCGTGCCTCTTTGGAGATATGTGAGGGGCAGGAAAGGGAAGAGGGATGCAGCTGGAATAGCCAGACTGCAAGATCCACCCCTAATCTCTGGACTCCCTAATGGAAGCTCAGGGGTGAGGCCAGTACCACAGGTTAACGAATAAACGAAAGCCTGCGCCGGGAATCGAACCCGGGACCGTTGGCTTCGTAGCATGTCTCCATACCCACTGAGCCATCGGTTCGTACAAATTTGGGACCGAATAATTAATATTTACCAGCAAAAAAAAATAGAAAATGAATTGCTCATAATACAGCGAATGTACATGTACATTTTGAGATATTCTAAGCCTCTATACACATTTATACAAGTCATTACAGGAAATGACTATTAAAAAAATTAAAGAGCCCATGCTGGGAATAGAATCTGAGAGATACCGTAGCACCAAACCACAAATAAAACAAAAAAATTACATTTTACTTATTAGGCTTAATTGCGCGATTATTTTTTGAAACTCGTTAAAACTATTTTGGCCGGCAAGTTAATGCCACAAAATTAATGTGTGACTTTTTTAAAGCCAGTTTTCATTCTATTATAAAAAATGGTTAGATTTATCACCAATTTAAGAAATAATCTAATAAGTATTGCGATGAAAAATTGGAAAAGCCTAGTAGTGCTTTGAGTTATGTGCAAAAATGCAATTTGATAAAGCAACGCAATAAGTAGTTTTTTCGCCTTTGCTGCTTTTGAGCAGTTTGGCTGCTAGGCTTATCATGCAAACTTGTACGTAATACTCTTATTGTCTAAATCTAAATGAGGAAACAATTGACAAACGGTCACAGCATTAGTGTATTATTTCATTAGAACGACCAAAAAAAAATATAATTGCGAGTTTATCGTTGGAAGCGGGCAAAATCCTTTGTTCAAAATGTGTGGTCTAATTTAATTTCCTCGCAAAAAAATAATTTTTAAATTTTAGGCTTAACTTCGGAAGCGGCGATTTGCAAAAAGCAAGCAGTGGCAAAAAAAATAATTAAAAGTTGAAAGTAGTTTTAACTTGGGATAAGAAATTTTATGCTTCGGCGTACAAGTTTTGGTCTTCTATAACGGATTTAACAAACGTTAATTAAATAACCCATTCTGGAAATAATACTGCAGACTGTGCAAATATTTAAACAAAATAACTTACTTAAAATAAATAACTTATAACTTACGAATCTTATAAACCAACAGCAAAACCGGCGAGCTTCTCCCGAAGAACAATCCAGAAATTCCTTTGTTTAAATTCCCGCAGCCAAATACGTGGCATGTTGAACAACGCGAAATTCACGGAAAAAAAATATAAATTTTAGTTAACTCGCGGAAACCGTTGAGTCCGATCTTTTCACTCTGCTGCCAAAAATGAGAATAACAAAATTCGTAGCTGAAAATTGGCCCAAAAAACATTTAGTGGCGCTGCTGTAGCCTCATCACGGGAGAAAAAAAACTTTGCATATACGTCATCGTAGAGACAAATAAGGGCATTGTCAACGATCACAGCCAAAAAAATGCATTTTTGCCTTCCCTAGCTCCTCCCCCGTATGATTTCAAATACCCCGCTTGACCCTATTTGTGCTGCCCCTATTTACAGCTTTTCTGCAATGCTGATTGAGAAGAAAATCAAGATGGCAGCGTACAGGGTGAAAAATCTCCGCGGTTTACCAGGATGAAGAAATTACGGCGAAATGAAATAAAAATAATCAGGTTAGTTCTTGTTTTGTATCCTCTAATTCAGTTCTGGTATGGGTTCTGTTGCTAAAACGAATTGACGCATTTTTTTGAGCCTAATAAACTAATAAAATATAGCCGTGAACTTGAACTTAGACTATGAGGGTAAATTGTATTGTTATTTGTAATTGTTTAGAATAGCGTCGCCTAGCTGGTAGACAGAATGAAATTAGACATGCATCTCATTATTGACATCTATGCGAATCTATTTGAATACCTCTTTTTTTGTACAGCATTAGATGTTACGATTCCAACGTTTATTAATAGTTGTCATTCTTTCGAATTCAAGGAGACCCACCAGCACCTTGGAACCGAAGAACAGAGAAGAAATGAAGATTCGACAGTGATATAGTGAATATAAGAAATTCAATAAAAATATCAGGTTAGTGTTTGTTTTGTTTTCCCAAAATTATTTCTGGCATGGGTTGGGGTTGTTTAATCAAGTTGTCATATTTTTTATAAGCTGTTACAGTAATTAGAATACATGTGTTTGCTCGAAGTTGTCTATGAAGAAATTTTATTTTGTCTGTAATTATTTCGATAAGCATCGCCTAGCTGGTAGAACGTAATTAATATTCTATTTTGGATCATTAAATAGTATTGTCGTGCGTTTCTCCTGAAAATTAAAAAAATATGCAAATTGTATTTTGAAAAATACAATTGGAAATTGTATTGCCAGTAATTATTTCGCAAAATGTCATCTAGCTGGTAGACAGAATAAAATTATGCATGCATTTCGAAACTGGAACCTCTGTGAGTATTTCAATACCTCCTATTTTGTACAGTCTTCCGATTCCGTCGTTTACTAACTTAATTCTTTCTACTTCTAAAAGACTCTCCTAGAAGACCGTGGATCCCTGGGTGAACTGAAGAACAGAGAAGAATCCTTGGGCGATGGTAACCAGATATTAGGTAGCCAGAATAAAATCTCGTGACTGTCACCTCTGTGAATCTATTTGAAAATGTCTTGTTTTGTACTGTCTTATGATTCTGATGTTTACTAATAGTTGTTATTAATTTTGTCTAATTCTAGAAGATCCTTCCTAGAAGAACCTTGAATCCTTGGGTGAACCAAAGAACAGAGAATAATCATTGGGTAACCAGATATTAGGTAACCAGAATAAAATTAGTATTGCATCACACCTTTGTGAATCTATTTCAATACCTCTTATTTCGTACAGTTTTGCGATTCTGACTTTCATAATATTTGTTTTTAATTAAGTTCAGTGATGATGATCATTGATTATCAAAAGAGCGCTTTAAATTTTTTAAGTCGCAAATAGTTTTTTAGGCTTAAAGTTTTTTGCTTATACTAATGTTAGCTGCAATGGATGACTAGTTTATTTCAATTTTGTTTCCTCGTTCCAATTCCAGAAGACCACCATCTCGGACAGAAGAAACCCCCTCTCTCGTGTGCTCCAACTGGACCTCTAGCCCAGACGTTTACAGCATCTTCCTCCTCTTAGTCACACATGGTGTCAGGTATGGTCGGTTGGCGAGGTTGTACGAGTGGGTTAGTCACCCGGCCGCCCCCCTAACGTGTCCTCGCACGTACTTCCGGACCACAAACCCGACAAAAACCCTGACGCCCTCTGTCGTGCTAAGTTGGAGGGTTTACCAGTTGGAAGGTTCAAAGATCTTATTCGTAACGCGTATGTCCAGTTGTCACACGGGGACGGGGTCTCCAATTCCCAGGCTGTAGTGGCTGGGGCCTCCAATTATCCGGCTGTAGTGGCCGTGTTACCGGCTGTAATGACCTGGTCTTCGGCTGAAAAGTCGGGGACACCACCCCTCCACCCCGAAGAGGCGGCGGGGGGTGGGGTGCGGCCGGGTGAATTTTATTTGTCCCTTTTGTAAAATCCCAACTTCGTTAGAAGTTTTTTTGCCAAAAAAAATACATTTCACCAGTAGTCCATTCCGAACATTCAAGTAAAATAAATTGTATACATAAATACTGCCATCATGTGTTCAAATCTTGGTACAAGCAATGTTTTAATTTTTCATAAATGGTTTTTAGTTATATAAATATTTCATGTTCAATAAATGTTTTTATTGTTAATAAATGATTTTATGTGTATTATAAACTATTGATTAGTGACACAGTGAGCGCAAATTTCAAGTGAAATTTCCACTCACATTTTGAGCGAAATTTCTGAAAAATAAAAATGAAACATTTTGAAAGTCACATAATAACTACATAGCATAACATCATTTAAAATAAATTAAAAGTAAGGCATTTCTCTACCGAATAAGAAAACAACATTAGATGAGTTACTTCGTATCCGTGACCGCATGGCAGTTATTTTTCCTTTCTTGAAAATTATATTCTTCAATAAAATTAAAATCGCAATTTTCCTGTCTGCGTAAATCGAGCCAATAAGCTGACAAATATTATACAAAGTTAAAAAATCTTTCACAGTTGCCTATCCACTCCAAAATCATTCACGCCTCTCATACATTTAATGTTGACTTCCAAAAATTCTCCCGAAAATGTCAAAATGTAAAAGACCAGATAACTGAACGCTGTTGAAACAATTTTCATTCTGACACATCTGCGGATCAAGGCAAGAAATTGAATTGAATTGCGCCTTGTGCTTACAGTGTGTAGTATAGGAGAGGAATCCGTAGTAGCCAAGCTGGTCAAGTGGTGGTCATGTCTGACAGAAAGGACAGAATATCGTAGTGCTAGGTGAGGAAACCAGAGGGTGCAGGTCTCCCGTGTAGCCCTGGTAAATCAGACATGCAGAAACGCTCCAAGCCAGCAACCCCTGGTTGATGTCCGGGGATGGTCACTTTAATACTCTGGTTGCCCATCTGGAATTATATAAAAAAAAAAATATCTTTTCAGAGAGGTTCAACATGATTGACAGAAGTCGTACTGAAAACAGAAAAGCAATTCCTTGGTGTTCCTTGGCCAAAATCAAAATGTTCCTCAAACGTTCTCGAGAACTAAAATTAAGGTTGCCAGCTCTTTTTGTACAACCAGAATAATGACAATTCCCCCCCCCCCTGACTTTTCAAAGTCAAACAGCACTCACGAATCACGATAAACTATTGCACAGTTGACGCTAGGACAACCGAAATAAATTGCGAAAAAATTTAACTGACTGCAGTATTCATCAAGATAAGCAAATTTTAATTTTTTAGCAAGCTTGTGACATCCTTTATTATATGTAACCCAGGGTTTCCCATTTTTTTTTTTGGCTCACTTTTTTGGTTTGTAAATTTACGGAAATTACGCAAATTAAGAGCATCTTTGGAGCATACTACTCCTTTTCAAAAATAAGAATATCTTTGGAGCATAATAACCTTTTAAAAAGAAGAGCATCATTGGAGCACAATACTCCTTTTCAAAAAAATAACTGCATCTTTGGAACAAAATACTCCTTTTAATAAATTAAGAGCATCTTTGGAGCATAATACTTCTTTTAAAAAATAAGAGCATCTTTGGAGAATAACGCCTACTCTTTTTCAAAAAGAAAAACATTTTTGGAGCATAATACTCCTTTTCAAAAAAGAACTGCATCTTTGAAGCAAAATACTCCTTTTAACAAAAAAAGAAGAGCACCTTTGGAGCATAATACTCCAATTTAGACTACCGTATTTGATGTGTAGTTTACGTCCTTCAGTTTTGAGCAAAGCTCAAGACGCCACATTTCGATTAGAATTGCCAGTGGAAACGTTACCTTCCCCGAAGGAATCAGCCGATACTTTCGAGATAGTCCACACCCGTTGCGCTGATTCGAGAAACCGTATTATCTGTGGTGGCATCTTCAGCCTGAAACAACAAACACGTAACAATGGTTATTCCTTTTCCTTCATGCCTTCCAATTATTGGGAAATAGTTGTTTCTTTCTTCAGATACAACTTATTTATAGACTTCAAATAAACATGCCATTTTGACGCCATTTTGATTTCGAAAATTTATGAAAAACGTAATTCGTAAAGTTCAACCATCATAATAGATTAATAATAGGAGCCGTTGGAACGTAAAGTTCAAATGTGTGTTATCTCACTTATGAAAAATCTTAAGTTTGTGAGCACGTGCTGATTTTATATAGGCAATCAAAATCGTTAATATCAAAGTGAAACAGCCTCTGTAATAACACGTGAATAATATATCGTACCTCTGAGGTTGCTTCGTTGCTCAACAAATCATCAACACGTAAAGATTGTTCCTCGATATCTTCTTCGATGCTCTGTTCCGTACCAGTCTTCTGGTCCGTACGATTGCTGTACAATCAAATCGAAAGGAGACAAAATTAACTTTAGAATAAAATTAGCCAAAAGGACGCAACGCTAACCACTACACCACCAAATAATAATTAAGAAAACGTTCTTACCTGGCCGACGAGTTAAAATCCTCATCGTAGTCATCAAATGGTGCTGGAACATCTGATCAAAATAAAAACAGATATTTAGATAGAAACACCTTAGAGATCAATAGAATGCAAACACAACACACGAACTTATGAAACAAAGCAGGCATCATATAGGTAGATAATTATTCAATTTCTTACCGGATTTTTGACTAGTCTTTAGGCTAGGACTGGGATCATCCTTCCAAAGATTTACAGGTGGTAACTTGGCTATAAGGAAAATTCAAACATTTGGTTAGCGAAAATTAAAGGCAATGCAGATAATGACAGAAAATACGAATTAAAGGATATAAATATAAATATTAGCACAAAAATATGAACTAAATACAATGAACAAAAAAAATTAACAGAAACTGGATTAAAAGCTAGGAGTCAAAATATTAATAGAAAAATGGAAACTAAATGCAACAAAAAACAAACAAACCTAAAACTACGAATTATACAGACCTTAAATAAAACCATAAACTGTAGACCGTGAATAAAAATGTAAAAACATAAATTAAATGCTTAGAAGAAAGAAGCTTTAAACATTTAAAACCTCGAAAAAATATTTCCAGACACTCCGACAGTACCTTTGTTATCCGTAAGTGGTGGTGCACCCCTCAACGACCCGAGCACCGAACCCGTAAACACAGAGTCCACCTTGGCAGCCGAATCCATCGCCACGGGTTTCTGTCCACCACCAGCCAGTCCATCAGTCAGCGGCTTGAGTGACCGACCACCGAGATCATTGGTCCGCAGGGGCGACATGAACCCGTCCCATTCGTTCGATTTGACCGTGGACGCCACCGAGGATGTGAGAGGGTTAGTACGACGCTGTACGGGCGATTTGGGTTCGGAGAGCGGCGGATCGTCGAAGAAGAAATCGTCGTCCTCGTCCTCGTTGTTGGTGAGACTGGTGGCGCCCTCAGGCGGCGCTTCTTGTCCCTCGCCCACGCTGCGTTCGAAGGTCTTGTCGGTGGGAGTGGAAGTGGGAGCGACGACTGGAGGGGCTGTCATGTGATCTTCCCTGACCAGGGAGAAGGAGGTGGGGGGCTGCTGGCCCGGTCGTGGGTCGTCGGTGATTGGCTGAAAAAAAGTAGGATTTTAATTATTTTTTGATAGGGAAATCCCCGTTGATAGGGAAATATCACTAAAGAAGATTCTGTACCCTTCGTGCTGCTTAGAAAATATGTGAAGGGCACATTTTCACTAGTAACCCAGGATAAAATAAACGAGAGCCTGCGCCGGGGATCGAACCCGGGACAACCCGTTTAGCAGTCTTATCATAACCGTTGAGCTAGACGGATCGTACTCTTCAAATGTAATGATAACGAATCGATATCGCGACAGTGTTCATGTAACTCTAATTACTAAAGGGTTGGGTAAGTTACTTTTTTAAAAGTAACTGAGACGATCCTCGTTACTTATCAACAAGGATATTGGCCGTCCTGCTGTCGAAAGGGATAGAAGAAGGGGCCACACCGAAATGGTCGATGAACTGTATTGTCATGGTAATTCCTATTTCCCCAGAGTGTGCCGACAATGGAACGACCTTACGGAGGCTCAAGTACAGAGCCTCTTAAAGTAGATCATTCTAATCTATGTACAAATCTGGTTTTGTTGACCCCCGCCATAGGCCCCCCTTAAAAGTGGCTGCTCGCTGGTAAATATTATAATTGTAATTGTAATGACGGATTAAATTGTCTTCACTATCAGACGTTTTCATTTTCAACTTATGTTCTCAGGTTTGATTACAATTAGTTTGAAAATACATTTTATTTATCATCTGTCTTAATTAAACGATGCTGGTACATAAAATACACTCCGAGACAGATGTGCAATTAATTGAGAAAAACTAATTAAACGTAAATAAAATCAGTGATTACGCCTTATGCCGTAGTCCAAAAATTAGTCCAAAAAGGTATAACTAACGGACTTTATATCACTGATATAAACGTTTAATCAGTTTTTCTCAATTGATTAAGGGTGTTTGAGTGCTTAATATAATTTTTAATTATTTTGTTAGCCTAATGGGTGGACTAGACTCGCCTAGCGACTGGAAAGGAGATTTGAACGTGTCCTACAAAGTTGGACCTGGTTACACGAATACGTCACTGTAAGTATAATTACCTTATTATTCAAGTATTGTTATAGCAAGGCGGAAATGCACGCAGAGTCGAGTGTAAGGTTAACTAGAAATGACTGATATTTAATTTTGCGAGTTGTTCGACTAAAGACACTTACCCAAGTCATCATTCATGAAAATTTTAAGCAACTAAAAATAAAAATATTGATCTTAACTTCCTCGTAATGTTTTCGGAATTTATCACAAATTCCTCATCAGCGAGATGCAATTAAGGTGCATTTGTTTATGTACAAAGTGTAACGTTTTTTTTCATGATTTCATAGTGGGTAAGTGTTTTTAGTCGAACAACTCGCAAAATCAATTCAGTATTATCTTATTAGCATCGCTTGGAAAACGACACAGCGAATTTACTTTCTCTGATCAGAGATCTTCTCATAATTAGAACCATTTTATTGGATCGTCAAATTTTCTTGCTCGGTATTTGTTTTAGGAAGGTTGTTGTCGATGTCAAGACGCATAATCAGATGGAGACTATTTATAACGTCATCGGCGTTATTCCAGGAGCCATCGAACCTGGTAAGACATTGTGCTCAAAAGTAAAATGTTTTTTTTTTAATATTTTCAAAAATTTGTAATTCGTGGTAAAAATATTGCAATGCTAACTATTAAGCAACAATTACAGTCCGTAATTGTTGCTATAAATAGCGCACTTTTTTGTATTTAGGAGATATTTTTTTACAGAGGTATATTTGCAACTCAATATTTTGTGAGCGATAATTGGCGTTTAAATTTGAAACATTTCTGTGAACCGAGTATGAGTATGATATGATATATTCTATGAACACATCAATATTTTGATAAAATATTTTATATATTATTTTTTCTAATAATTTATTTTTTAATCATTGTACCAGATCGATACGTCGTGGTCGGAAACCACCGTGATGCTTGGATTTTCGGTGCCATCGACCCGAGTTCGGGAACCACTGTTCTTGCAGAGGTGGTTCGGGTTTTTGGACAACTGTTGGCTACCGGTAAGTCTTTAAATTGTCCTTATTAGCTAAGAAAAGATTTTGGTGAAGTTCTAAAAATTCATTTAAAATGAATTGGGCTCAAACTTATTTTTTAAGTTCTAAATTGGTTAACCATCATTTGAAATTCGCCATCTTATTTGATAAACGTTTTATTTGCTTTGTATAACATTTCATGTATTTCCCTTAATTTTTCGTGAACACACTTAAGACATTTTTTTAAACATATTATTGAGCAACTTGCTCATTAAATTTATTTTGTAGAGAAAACAGAATCAATAAAAATTTCCACATTAATTTTGAAATCGAAATATCTTTTATGGATATGATTATAAAAGTGACATCTCCAGAATCTGTATTTATTTTTTCTACCAATAACCGAAAACTGATTATCTTGTTCATATGTCCCTCGTGTCGTCTCCAGACCCCGACCCTCGATCCCTTGACACCAGGAGTTTTTTTTTTGTTTTTTTGTTTTCGGCAGACCGTCCTCATGGGACACACAGGCCGCCAGGGGGCGACCTGGTAATTTGGCCTAGTCTAAGCTTCTGACCTAGATAGGGATCTTTAACGTGTACCTGAC